>CAUYON010044781.1:0-18646 GCA_963573935.1 Arctocebus calabarensis
AGGAGATTAAAAGTCGATGACCATTCTCTTCTAGCTTGAAAGGTTTGATCAGAGAGATCTGCAGTTATTCTAATATTCTTCCCCTTGTAGGTAATGGATTTCTTACATCTGGCTGCTTTCAGAATTTTCTCCTTCATATTAGCTTTAGTGAATTTAATTATGATGTGCCTGGGGGATGTCTTATTTGGGTTGGGTCATGCTGGGGTTTTGAAACTGTCTGCTATCTGAATTTCAGAATCTCTTGGCATGTCTGGGAAGTTATCTTTCATAATCTCATAAAAAAGACTCTGTGCCTTGTGACACCACTTCATCGTTTTTAGGTATCCCTATAAGGTGAATATTGGTTTTCTTTGATTTATCCCAGAGCTGTCTGAAAGAATGATCCATTTATGCCTTCCATTTCTCTTCTTTAGAAGTTTGGGAGCATTTGAAAGCTTTGTCTTCCATGTCAGATATTCTTCCTTCTGCTTGCTCCATTCTGTTACTGAGGGATTCTAACAGAGGGATTCTGTATTTCTCAGATCTTTGAGCGCTGCAACTTCTTGTCTCAATGTGCCAAATCTTTGGTCATTTTGTCTTTGAATTCGTTTAGTTCTTGAGGCATCTTTTGGATTACTGCTTGAAATTCTAATTCCATCTTTTCCTCCATTGTGCTGATCTTATTTGCTGTCCAGACTCTGAATTCAACTTCTGACATCTCAGCCATTTGCTTATGCCAGGGATCTTGTGCTGTTTCTACCTTGTCGTTCCTTGGGAGAGTTGATCTACTCTGATTATTCATATTGCCAGAGTTTTTCTGTTGATTCTGCCTCATGATTATTTTTCACTGTTGCTTATAACTGTACTCAGAGTTGGGGAGGTGTCTCTCCCAGATCAGACCCCGGCAGGATCACTCTGTTGTTGCTGGATCTTTGTAGGGAGTGACCCTGTGTACCTCCTCTGGGCCTGCCCCACCCAGGGAGTTCTGGCTGTAGGAGCAGCTCCAGAGTGTGGCATGCCCAGATCAAGCAGCAGGGTGTGGAATGGGGCACCAGGTGGCCTTTGCAAAGGGACCCTGTGTCTCTAGCAGTCTCTGGCTGGGAGGAGGGCTCTGGAGGTAGAACATGGGATACACAGCCTCCTAGGTTTCCGGCCAGATGGGTGGGGCTGGTGCGGGGGCAGAGAGGTTAGGGGACGAGGTGGGTTGTGTGGCTCCCAGAGTTCCTGGCCCCGGCACTCAGGCAGATGCCTGGCAGGTTCCTGGCAGAGCCCCTGGCTGGTGTGGGTGGCAGGCAAAGGCCCAGTGTGGGGGTCCAAGTGGGATCCCTGGCCACAGCAGGCCAGGTGGCAGGCTAAGGCCTGGCAGTGTCCCTGGCTGCTACAAACAGAGGGCCGAGTCCTGGAGGGCGTGGATGAGAGCCACATGGGGGTCCCGAGGCTGGGTGGGGCACAGATTGCCCCGGGAGGGAGTCCCAGTGGACTTCCTGGCTTCTGCTGGGAGCAGGTCAAGGCCCGGTGGGGTGCCAATTGGGGCCGTGCAGGGGTCCCGGTGGGGTGGAGTTCCAGGCTGCTGTGGGTGGTGGGTGCTGTGCAGGGGTCTCGGTGGATCATGGGCCGAGGCCAGGTGGGACACTGATCGGTGCTGTGGGGAAGTCCCTGCAGACTTCCTGGCCACTGCTGACTATGGACTATGGCCTGGTGGGGTGCAAATCAAGGGGCACGGGAGTCCCAGCGGAGTTCCTGGCTGCTTGTGACACAGGCCAAGGCCAGGTGGGGGTCCTGGCAGGGGTCTCCGTGGAGTTCCTGGCAGCTGCAGGTGGCAGGCCAAGGCCTAGTGGGGCACAGATCAGAGCTGCATGGGGATCCTGGCAGGGTCCCTGGCCTGGGGGCTGGCTGGGGCTCAGTGGAGCCCTGAGTCTCTTACCTGGTGGGCCTCCTGATCTGGCAGATAGGGAGAGTGGGTGCTGCTCAAGTCCTCCTCCCTCAGTTTCAGCAGAGGTCAGGCTTCTGGTGCGGCAGGTAAGGGGGGAAGGGTGTCCTGGAAGTTCAGAATGGCAGAAAACTTTAGTTCAGTTTTTCTGCCTGAAGCTTAGTTTCTGGACATCGCAGCTGGCCTCAGAGGTGACCTGCGGCTATCACTTCTCTCTCTGGGCTGAGCTCCCAGTCTTCAGTTCAATTGGGCAGTTTCTGAAGGTTATCATTCCTTTTAGGCAGGAGCCTCTGTTGGAAGTTGCTTCCAGTCGACCATCTTGCCCCTCTCTCCTAAATTACTTTTCTACATTCAAACATTGGCTTCAACTTAGAATTGCTGCAAATACGACAATTGTAATTTTGTGTGAAAACTGTCATAAATCAAAACAATTCATAGACATCAACACATAGTCTTAATTATTTGAATGAATCACTCAGAGTTCAAGTGTAAAGGAGACACTTTATAATCAAATAATAAAAGATTGCTTCATATACCCATCTGTCTTTGAATCATCCAGCATCCAACTTTCTTATTTGATAGGATATAAATGTGTTTAAATCATTAGTACATTCTAGCTAAAGGCACCAGGGTACTTGCTTTCAATTCTGAAAAGGTCTTCTCTCAAAGGTGACTTATATATTCATTATATTCTGATGCTTTGCCTATGTAAATTAGTAATCAAATATTCTAAATAGGTGATGGAAAATAATTTTATCTACTGCTAGAATCCTAAATCATGGTTGTGAGGTTTAAAAAGTCTGATTAGAGAGTTTTGTTAAAATATCTTCCTAAGTGTTATTTCGGTACTTCTTCCAAGTTATTAAATCTTCTTTAAGCATATGGGAAAAAAATCTATATATTTACATGTAAAATTTATTTAGAAGGCAAATCAAATTGGATAAAAACATCATTTACTATGGTTAATTTAGCCAATGTCTTCCTCATGAGATGAGCTAGTGGAATGAATGAACTTTAATTAACTTATTGACACCTTGGTCACATGATTGCTGTGTTAATCTATCATTTTAATAGGTTCTCTTCTGTGGGGTATTTTTATAAATGCTGGAGAGAATGAACCGACAAATTAATTTCTGATAATTCTCTATTTGCACAATACTTCAAATGGTATCCATCATTCTCTGATTTTAATTACAGTTCTATAAAAGTGCAAGTACAAGATGCAAATTTTTCTTTGATTCTAATGTATTTGAAAGAGAACAAATAATTTAAGTAATGCTAGATAGAGAAACTTTAACAGTAAAATTCACCCTTCTTAAAGTATAGAGTTCCCAATTCTGATAAATGTACATCATGTAACTACCACCACAATTACGATATTTAAGAGTTTCATTTGCCTCAATTTCCCCTGATAGCCTTTCTTTCATTTACCAAAATGCATTTAAGATTTATTCATGTTGTTGTATTTAATAGTAGTTCAATTCATTTTATTGCTGAGTAACATTTCACTGCATAATTGAATCATGGTTCGTTTATCCCTTTACCAGTGGATCTTAAAGTTGTTTTCAGTTTAGGTGATTACAAATAAAAACATCAAATATTTATGTCTAAGTTTTTGTGTGAATGTAAGTTTTCACTTGTCATGAGTAAATACATAGGCTTGGGATTCCTTGAATACCTAAGTCCAATTTAAAAAGAAAACAATGTATTGTCTCTAAAGTTCTTTTGACACACTGCCCAGGAAGCTGTTTCAGTTTGAGGAATTTTTCCCTTAATTTATTTGCCATGTCTTTTTCTGGTTAATTCTGTCTTCATGAAATAAGTTGGAAAATATTTCTGCCCTTTTTATTTAATATTAGTTTTCCTTTTTGTTTAATATTAGTGTAGGATTGATATTATTTCTTTCTTCAGTGATTATTTAAATTTATCAGCAAAGCCATTTAGGCTCCTAGTTTTCTTTTTTGGAAGGTTTTAGACTACAAATAGATTTTTAAAATAGGTACAAGACTCTGCAGTTAAAGTATTAATACTTAATTTTGAATGAGTTTTATCAATTTATGACTTTCAATGAATTTGTCAACTTAATATAACTTGTCACGTTTTTGAGCATACAATTGTCTGTAATAGATCCCTGACACATTTAACCTGCTAAAAGAAAATCCATTCCTCAAAGAATGGACAGGGGGCTCTCCAATGAATACTTGCATTCACCTGCATTCAGGTGCTTCAACTCACAAGTCTTAGTGGACCGTGCCTTGATGGAGGACTTCTGGTGGGAAATAGAAAGTATTAAAGAGATCAGCATGGGGGGCAGGAGGAGCAGCCACGGGCTGAGGTCAAGCCTGTGGATGAAGGAGAACTTGAAGCAGTGTGGTTGCAAGATGTGGGTTTATCAACTTTGATCTCAGGTGATGAAGAGGAAGATGGCAAAACCTTGCTCTCTACATTGACTTGAACCCAAGTAGTTGCAGTGAAAAAGAGATAAAATACCAATACTCAAACCATGAGGAAGAAGAACAAGCAATCTGCCAGGGTCATAAGAGACATTTTTGAAGCCAGGGAATCTTCTGTGACAACCTTACTACTTACTGGATAGCACCCAGGAAGAAAAAGAGCTGCCAGGAGTTATCAAGACAAGTGGCTCCATGCCAGATGGTGCTTCTTGCAAGAGTACTGCCCTGTCTGATGCATCCCAAGATGAAGAAGGGAGTTTTACTGTTCCTAGGAGTGGCTCCATGTCCACACTTGAGACCATTCCAGATATACCAGTTCATCAGTGCATCACCAGCCCTGGGTCTGTCAGTTCAGAATGTCATGAGTGATAATGGCTATCTGGAAAAGAACATTCCATCAGAGACTGAAGAACTGTCTTTTGAACTGTCTTAATCAGAAATGGTTACAGAGACTCCAAAAGAAAATAATTCAAGAAGTCACAGATTAAGAAAGAAGACAATGCTTTAACTAAACTTATTGTTCAAAAATAAGATTTGGCCTAACTGAAGTAGGAGATCTATCTGCTGAATATGTGAAGAAAATCTGACACCTCTCCCTGATTGAACTGACTGCCTTTTTTGTAGCCTTTGGAATTCACCTGAAAAGAAACATAACCAGAAAATGAAAGGGTGAGACAGTGGGATTTTGGAGTTCCACTCACCGTCCTCCTGGAAAGAGACCCTGACATTAAAGTCCCCTGTATGTTGCAAAAATTTTTTGAGGAAGTTGAGGTATCAGGTCTGGAATCTGAAGGAATTTTTTGACTTTACGGATGTACTGCCAAAGTCAATTAATACCACGAAGAACTGGAGGCCTAGTTTAATGCAGATAAATTTAAATGGGAAAAAATGTGCAATAGAGAAGCTTCAGTAAAGTTGAATGCATTTTTCAGAGAATTTCCCACATTTCTCTTCCTTATAAAATATATACCTGCCTTGATTGCTCTAATGGAAAGAGGGTCTAACATCGAAGTGTAGTTTCACACCTTGCACCACATGATCACAGCAATGCCTGATGCCAACAGGGATACAGCCCAGGCCCTCATTATATTCTTCAATAAAGTGATTGTCAATGAATTAAAAAAATGAATGAGTTTGTGGAACTTTTCAACTATAATGGCACCAAACCTCTTCTTCAATAGCAGCAAACATTCAGATTACAAAGAATTACTGTTAGCAAACACTACAGTCCACATCATCTGTGTAATGCTTAAGTACCAGAAAATTTTGTGGAAGGTTCTGTCTTTCTTAATTACTCAAGTAAGAAGGGTGAATGAAGTCACCATGTTGTTAAGGAAGCAGCTGCCATGTGTACGAAAGCTGCTCAGGAGGAAGACCATAGAATGTGAGATTACAAAAGCCCCAAGACTTCAAAGGTACTTTGGAAGTCACACTCTTTAAGAAGAATGCCTGACATGCTGGAGGGAGTTATACAAGTCCACGCTCTGCTTCTCTCCAAAGTGTCCATGGCCATTCAACTCAAAAGTCAAACCCAAGCCAAAGACATATTGGTGAAATTTCTGTATGAGAACAGTCATGGTCCATAAGAATGTATTAAGATTCAGTACCAAAGGATGTATGAAATTGGAGGAAATATAGGACGGCATTGCTTGGATCCAGATACTTATATATTGTATGTATATCATGTAAATCCTCAGGGAGAATGGGTGATTAAACTTTAAGAAAGTCTTTGAAATACTCTCAAGATGGCCACTGTCATGGATTATATGCCAGCAGGATCCTGTGTTTAGTGGGGAGAAAACAGCACTACTTTGATGTGTTTGTCCCCATAGCTCTCTCCATGTTTCTGGCCCTGTGTGGTGAGTATTGCCAATATGGACTATGGAACAGGAGCACTGCAGTTCTCCATTAATGAAGTTTCCTTGTGACATGTCTTTGATAAAAGAAAATGAAAGAGGATTTGGTCCTTCCAGAAGAAAGGCCAATCTAGAACACGGGCCTCTAATTGTTTCTAATATTTTGACTTCATAGCAGAAATGAGTAATGAACTTGGCCCTCTATATATGGAAATAAGCAAAACTTCTTTCTGTAGCCAATGCTATGAACACAGAATTGAAAGAAGCCCTTTTTTTATGCTTATGTTTTATATACATACATACATATATATATATATATATATATACTTTTTTAAATTAAATCATAGCTGTGTGCATTAATGCAATCATGGGATACAATGTTCTGGTTTTATATAAAATTTGAAATATTTTCATTGAACTGGTTAACATAGCCTTCATGGCAATTTCTTACTTATTGTGTTCAGACATTTATATTCTGCATTTAGTAGGTTTCATCTGTACCCTTCTAAGATGCACTGTAGGTGTGGTCACACCAATTACCCTCCCTCACCCATCCTCCCCCCTCCCTTCCCCTCCCTTTCCCCTTTCCCCACCTTCTTGTGCTATAATTTAGTTTCACAGTAGGGCTGAGTACATTGCATACTTTTTCTTCCATTCTTGAGATACTTTGCTAAGAAGAATATGTTCGAGCTCCAACCATGTAAACATGAAAGAGATAAAGTCTCTATCTTTCTTTAAGGCTGCATAATATTCCATGGTGTACATGTGCCACAATTTATTAATCCATTCGTGGGTCAATGGGCACTTGGGCTTTTTCCATGACTTAGCAATTATGAATTGGGCTGCAATAAACATTGTGTTACACATATCTTTGTTATAATGTGATTTTTGGTCTTCTGTATATATACCTAGTAGAGGAATTGTAGGATTGAATGATAGGTCTATTTTTTTTCTTTTGTTTTTTCTTATTAAGTCATTTGTACATAGATCATGAATACATTTATGCCATTATGGGATTAAATATATTGATTATTTATACAAATTGGAGTGCTAACATCCTACTAATCAACATAGCTTTCACCTCATTTATCAAATTACAGTGTTAAGACCTTTATGATCTACACCTGATAAATCCAACTTATGCTTACAATATGCTCCATAGGTGTGGTCCCCCACTAACCCTCCCTCTATCGACCCACCCCCCTTCTCTCCCTCCCCTTTTCTCCTTCATCCTAGGCTATAGTTGTGATTCATTTTTCATATGCAAGTGTGAGTGATTATAAATTGATTTCATAGTAATACCGAGTACATGAGGTATTTTGTTTTCCATTCCCGAGATACTTTACTAAGAATATTTTCTAGCTCCATCAATGTAAACATAAAAGAGGTAAAGTCTCCATTTTTTTTAAAGCTTCATAGTATTCCATGGTATACATATACCACAATTTATTAATCCATTCTTGGGTCGACAGGCACTTGGGCTTCTTCCATGACTTGGCAATTATGAATTGAGCTGCAGTGAACAATCTGGTGCAAATATCTTTATTGCCAAATGATTTTTGGTCCTTTGGATATACACCTAGAAGAGGAATTGCAGGGTCAAATGGAAGGTCTACATTTAGATCCATGAGTGTTCTCCAAACTTCCTTCCAAAAGGAATGTACTAGCTTGCATACCTACCAACAATGCAGAAGTGTTCCCTTTTCTCCACATCCATGCCAACATCTGTAGTTTTGGGATTTTGTGATGTGGGCTACTTTTACTGGTGTTAGATGGTATCTTAGAGTGGTTTTGGTTTGCATTTCTCTGATGATTAAAGATGACGAGCATTTTTTCATGTGTCTATAGTCCATGCATCTGTCTTCTTCAGAGAAGCTTCTGTTCATGTCTCTTGCCCACAATGAAACAGTATCACTTGTTTTTTTCTTTGTAATAAGTTTGAGTTCTCTGTGGATTCTAGTTATTAGACCTTTGTTGGAGATATAACTTGCAAAAATCCTCTCCCATTCTGAGGGCTGTCTATTTGCTTTACTTAGTGTGTTCTTGGCAATGCAGAAGATTTTTAATGTGATTAGATTCCAGTAATGTATTTTTGATGTTGCTTCAATTGCCTGGAATGTCCTCCTCATAAAGTATTCTCCCAGGCCAATTCTTTTGTTCCCTGCACTGTCTCTAAGAATTTTTGTAGTTTCATGTCTTAAGTTTAAGTTCTTTAACCAGTAAGAGTCAATTTTTGTTAGAGGAGAAAGGTGCAGGTTCAGTTTCAGTCTTCTACAGGTCACCAGACAATTCACCCAGCACCATTTGTTAAATAGGGAATCTTTCTGCCAATTTATATTTTTGATAGGCTTATCAAAGATCAAATAACGATAAGTGTCAGGGTTCACCTCTTGGTCTTCAATTCTGTTTCATACATCTACCTCTCTATTTTTGTGCCAGTACCATGCTCTTTTGATCACTATCGATTTATAGTATAGTCTGAACTCTGGAAGCGTGATTCCTTCTGATTTGTTTTTGTTTCTGAGTAATGCCTTGGCTATTTGAGGTTTTTTCTGTTTCCAGATAAAATGAAGTACTAATTTTTCCAGGTCTTTAAAGTATGACAGAGGTGTTTCAATAGGGATATCATTAAATCTGTAGATTGCTTTAGGTAGTATAGACATTTTAACAAAGTTGATTCTTCCCAGTCATGAGTATGGTATATTTTTCCATTTGTTAACATTTTTAACTATTTCTTTTCTCAGAGCTTCATAGTTCTCTTTATAGAGATCTTTCACATCCCTAGTTACACTCCTAGAAATTTCATCTTCTTTGGCAATATTGTAAAGGGAATAGAGTCCTTGATTGTATTTTCCCCTTGACCATTGTTGATATATATAAAGGCTACAGATTTGTGAGTATTAATTTTGTATCCTGAGATGTTGCTGTATTCTTTGATGACTTCTAGGAGTTTTGTAGTTGATTCCCTGGGGTTTTCCAGATATATAATCACATTGATGACAAAGAGTGACAGTGATCTCCTCTGGTCCTATTTGGATCTTCTTGATTATCTTCTCTTGCCTGATTGTGGTGGCTAAGACTTCCATTACAATGTTAAAAAGCAGTGGAGACACTAGGCATCCTTGCCTGGTTCCTGATCTGAGTGGAAATGATTTCAGTTTTACTCCACTCAATATGATATTGGTTGTGGGTTTGCTGTAGATGGCCTCTATCAATTTAAGAAATGATCCTTTTATACCTATTTTCTTAATCATTCTGATCAAGAAAGGATGCTGGATATTATCAAAAGCTTTTTCTGTATCAATTGAGAGAATCATATGGTCTTGTTTTTTTAATTTGTTTATGTGATGTATTATATTTATGGATTTACATATATTGAATCATCCTTGGGTCCCTGAGATGAAACCCACCTGGTCATGATGTATAATTTGTTTGATGTGTTGTTGGATTCTGTTTGCAAAGATCTTATTGAATATTTTTGCATCAATATTCATTAGCGATATTGGTCTATAATCTTCTTTTTTGTTAGTTCTTTTCCTGGTTTGGGTATCAGGGTGATTTTTGCTTCACAGGCTGTGTTGGGAAGTATTCCTTCTTTTTCTATGTTTTGGAAAAGGTTGAATAATATAGGTACTAGTTCCTCTTTAAACAAGAGGTAGAATTCTGTTGTAAAGCCATCTGGTCCCAGGCTTTTCTTTTTGGGGAGATTTCTTACAGTTGATGCTATTTCAGAACTTGTTATAGGCTTGTTCAACATTTCCACTTCTTTCTGCCTAAGTCTGGGAGGGTGGCATGTTTCCAAGAATTGATCTATTTCCTTCGGATTTTCATACTTCTGAGAATAGAGTTTTATGTAATACTCATTAAGGATTTGTTGAATTACTGAGGAATATGTTGTTATTTGGCCTTTATCATTTCTGATTGATGAAATTTGGGATTCTACTCATCTAATTCTGGTTAGAATAGCCAAAGGTTTATTAATTTTATTGACCTTTTCAAAAACCCAGCTTTTTGATTGGTTGATCTGTTGTATGATTCTTTTGTTTTCAATTTCATTTAGTTCTGTTCTAATTTTAGTTATTTCTTTTCTTCTGCTTCCTTTAGGGTTGGAATGTTCTTCCTTTTACAGTTGCTTGAGATTTCCCATGAAGTTGTTGACTTCGTCTCTTTTCATTCTTTTGAGGAAGGCTTGCAATGCTATAAATCTGCCTCTTAGGATTGACTTTGCGGTATCCCAGAAGTTCTGATAGTTCATGTCTTCATTATCATTTTGTTCCCCAAATTTGGCATTTTCATTCTTAATCTTATCTATGACCCAGCTATTGTTCAGCATTAGGTTATTTAGTTTCCAAGTTTTTGTATGCATATGCAGATTCCTGTTGTTACTGAGTTCAACTTTTATTCCATGATGGTCTGAGAAAATACAAAGAATGATTTCTATTCTTTTAAATTTGCTGAGGTTAGACTTGTGACCTAAGATGTTATCAATTTTGGAGGATGAGAAGAATGTGTATTCAGTTTTATTAGGATGAAATGTTCTGTAGATGTCTATTAACTGTGAATGTTGGATGGTTAAGTTTAAGTCTAAAATTTCTTTGCTTAGCTTCTTTTTGGAGGACCTGTTCAACACTGCCAAAGGAGTGTTAAAATCTCCTACAATTATGGTGATGGAGGAAATCAAGTTGCTCATATCTGTTAGAGTCTGTCTTATAAATTGAGGAGCATTCTGGTTGGGTGCATAGATGTTAATAAGTGAAATCTCATCATGTTAAGTATTGCCCTTAACAAATATGAAGTGCCCATCCTTATCTTTCCTTACTTTTGTTGGTTTAAAGCCAATTGTATCTGCAAATAAAATTGCAACACCTGCTTTTTTCTGATTTCCATTTGCCTGAATTATAGATGACCATCCCTTCCCCCCTAAGTTTATGTTTATCTTTTAAGGTAATGTGAGATTCTTGAATGTAGCAGATGTCTGGCCTGAGTTTTTGTATCCAGTCAGCTAACCTCTTCCTCTTTAGAGGACAATTTAAGCCATTCACATTAATTGAGAGTATTGATAAGCCAGATTATATTTTGGGTATCAAATTTTTCAAAAGTCCAGAGGACATTTTTAGTCTTTTCACCACTGCAGAAGTTGGAATTTGATCAAAAGTTTCTGAGTGAGTTTATTTTGGTGGCAGAGGATTGTGCTGATCATTATGGAGGATAGGTGTGAGAATATCCTGGAGAGCTGGTTTAGTTATGGCAAATTTCTTTGACATGTGCATGTCATTAAAGTATTTAATTTCTCCATCATAGATGAAACTTAGTTTAGCTGGATACAGGATCCTGGGTTGAAAGTTATTTTGTTTAAGGAGATAAAAGTCGATGACCACCCTCTTCTAGCTTCAAAGTTTTCAGCAGAGAGATCTGCAGTCATTCTAATGTTCTTCCCTTTGTAGGTTATTGTTTTCTTATGTCTGGCTGCATTCAGAATTTTTTCCTTCCATATGAAGGAGAATTAACTTTGATGAATGTAATTATAACGTGTCTGTGAGAATTTTTATTTGGATTGAATCATGCCAGTATTCTGAAACTGTCTGCTATCTGAATTTCAGAATCTCTTGGCATGTCTGGAAAATTCTCTTTGATTATTTCATGAAGTAAAGCCTCTGTATCTTTTGCAGCAACCTAATCACCTTCAGGTATTTCTATAAGGTGAATATTAGATCTCTTTGAATTATCCCAGAGCTCTCCGAGAGAACGATCTGTTTTTAGTCTTCACTTTGTCCCCTCTTTGAGCATTTGGGAGTGTTCAAAACCTTTGTCTTCAATGTCAGAGATCCTTTCTTCTGCCAGCTCCATTCTGTTACTGAGGGATTCTACTGTATTTTTCAGATCTTTGAAGGGTGCAAGTTCTTGCCTTAATGTGTAAAAATCTTTGGGGATTTTGTCTTTGAATTTGTTGAATTCTTGAGACATCTTTTGAATTATTCCTTGAAGTTCTAATTCCATCCTTACCTCCATTTTGTTGATCTGATTTGCTATCCAAATTCTGACTGATTATTCATGTTGCCAGAGTTTCTCTGCGATTCTGCCTCATAATTGTTTTTCACTGTTCGTTAGATGGGCAGGTAAGGTGAAACTGGGTTGGGAGTTCCTGGAGTTGTGGTTAATCAGCCCATTGTCAAGGGTCTGGGATTGATGACTGCAGCTTTTTCTCCAGTAGCTTTGCAAAGGACCTGTATAGTATTACAGTCTGAAGCTGAGGAAAACTGCTTGGTGTGGTGGGGTTAGGTAGATTTGTCTTGTATTCAGCTGGTTCTTGTCCAATTCTAGTGGATCAGTGACTCTGGTGAAGTCTTAACTGTGGAGAAATGCAAGCAACCAAGACACCACACCCCCCATGGACAAAAACTGGAAGAGAAAAATCAACCCTTCCCGTTACCACACAACCAGGGTACCACCCAAGAGGGTCCTTGGGTGATTGGCCCAGGTTAGAAATTCTAAACCAATTGACCCAGTTAGTACGAACTCTCAAGTAGAAGAGTTCGAAAGGTCTCCAGCAACAAGAAGGCAGAGGTCTACTGGCTGCTCAAATTAGGCTCACTCCAGTGCTCTGTGGAGTCAAAAAAGCCCACCCAGTAGCAGAGTTGGACGAGGGGGCTGTGTCTCTTTCTCCTCTTTCATGCTTAGTCATTGGTGACCCCACAGGGGCTGAGGTCTTGCTCCCTCCAATAAGCAGATGTGCCGGGCTTTGCACCTGTGAGAGTCAAAGGAAGGTCAATGTCCACATGGCCTGGCCACTACCCTCTGCCACCAACCAGCTGGGAGAGTTTAGGCCTGCCTGCCTTGGGTACTTAGAAGCCACTGGTGAGTATTCCACTTGAACTCAGTTTAATCCTGAGGGTAAAAGTCAGCAACACTTGAACTCAGTCTAATCCTGAGGGTAAAATGTCAGCAAATGCTTTTCTCCCTCAGCCACTGCACCTTTGCCCCTGCTGCTCTGCAGCACCGGTATCCCTATGGAGTAATACCTCTAGCAGTCATCAGAGATGGGGAGGTGTCTCTCTGAGATTAGACCCTGATGGGATCACTCTATTATTGCTGGATCTCTGTGGGATGAGATCCTGCACAGCTCCCAGGGAACTGCCACGGCCAGAGAGTTCTGGCTGTAGGAGCAGCTCTGGGAGCATGTGGCACATGGATCCAGAAGCAGGGCAGTGGATGCTGCACACGGTTTTGGCAGTGCCTGATGCCTGGTGACTTCAGCAAGGAGTGTGCTCTGCTTACAACTCTGGCCTGGTGGCGGACAGGGCTGGGTGCTGAGGCTCGTGCAGGGCTGAGTGTAGGGGGGTGGGGTGGAATGCGGGACCCACGGCTCTAGCAGGGCCGGAGGTGAGGTTTTGTCTGGGCAGGGACAGGGTGCTTGTTTTGGTGTGGGGAGGGTGCTTCTCAAGAGCCTCCTCCCACAGTCTCTGCAAGGGTTAGGCTTCTTATTCATCTGGCAAGGGGGGACGGGTGTACTGGAAGTTCAGAATGGCAGGGAAAATGTTAGTTCAATTTATCTGCCTGGCAAGAGAGTATTCAGAGTCACAACTGGGTCCCTCTGGGGAAGTAGACTCCACTTCCTACAGCTCTCACCTATGGGGTGAGACAAGAGGTCCTCAGTTCATCACTCACCTGTAGAAAACCTACAGGAGCAAAGAAAGAGAAAAAAAAGGAAAGAAACACAACTTTCTTGGGGGAGGGGACAGACACTTTTCCTTTGGGATGAATTTTGTACCTGAAGTTTGCCTTCTTGGAGTTGCAGAGGTGACCTATAGTTATTACTCTTCTCTCTCAGCTTGGCTGTCAATCTTCAGCTCAGTTGGGCATTATCCTTCCCTCTGGATGGGAGCTTCTGTTGGAGGCTGGCTCTGGTTGGCTATCTTGCCCCTCCCCCTGCAGTTCTATTTTTAGATCTCCAAGTATTCTCTAAGCATCTTTCCAAAAGGACCGTATTAGTTTGCATTCCCACCAGCAATGTAGAATCGTTCCCTTTTCTCCACATCCATGCCAACATCTCTGGTTTTGGGATTTTGTGATGTGGGCTAATCTTATTGGAGTTAGATGATATCTCAAAGTGGTTTGATTTACATTTCTCTGATGATTAAGGATGATGAGCATTTTTTCATGGGTCTGTAGAATTTTCTTTTTAATTCCCTTGCCCATCCTGAGATCAGATCACTTGTTCTTTTCTTGCTAATACGTTTGAGTTCTGTGTGGATTCCTTGCATCTTCTTGGACCATCATGGAATAAAAGTGGAACACAGTACCAACAAGAATCTGCATACTCATACAAAAACATGGAAGCTAAATAACCTTATGCTGAATGATTGCTGGGTCATATGAGATTAAGAAGGAAATTACCAAATTTTTGCAAGAAAACAATATATATACCCTGTGAAAGAATGCTGGAATAGCCTTAATTTCTCCCCTGAAAAATAATCTGATCAGCTTTCCAAAATGAAAGACAACATTTATGTTCTCACTCCTGAATTAGAGGAGGAAGAACTTCTATTTAAAGAAAACTATGTTGTAGGTACATAAAAAAAAAAGTCTATAATATTCTTTTATCAACACTTTACTATTTATAGGTTAGTAGTGTATCCCATTTTTCATTACTCATATGGGTAATTCATGTTTAAAAACATTTTTAAAAAGAGAAGTGTTTTTTAGCTAAAAGTTTATTAGAATTTTATCATTTTTTATTTTGATTTTATTTCTTTAAGTTGATTTTAACTATTTTTCTGTTCTCAATTTTATTCATTTCTGCTTATTTCTTTATCACTTACTTCATTCTGCTTGTTTAAATATCAGTGTTTTAGAAATTTAGATTATTAATTTAAGACTCTTTTCTGCCGATATCAACATTTAATGTTATGTATTTCCCTCTAAATTCTAGCTAAATCTCAAAATGTATTATGTGTTATATTTTAATTTTTATTGTTGAAAACATTTTTAAATTTTCCTTGTGACTTCCTTTTTGTCCTTTGAATTATTTAGAAGTATGCTGCTTATTTCTAAGTACTTTTAAGATTTTCCAGATATATTTCTATTACTGTTTTTCAGCTTAATCTCATTTTCATTAGAAAATATACTTTATACTTTTTAATATTTTCATTTACTTATGACCTAGAATCAGATCTGAATATTCTAGGTGTTCTCTGCAAGTTCTCAGAATGGTATCAGTTGTAGCAATCCAGAAATAGAATCTTGCTGATCTCTGCTGTGCCTACTCTCTGATGCAATGTTACCTTTCAGTCCCCAAGCAGCTCCCGTGATTGTTTGGGAGGGCTGCAATGGTGGTGGTGGTGGTGGGGCTCTCATAGCTTAGGTCACAGTGTCTTCAGGGTCAGCCTGGATCTCTAAGGTTCTCTCCTCTGATCCTTCCCCAAGTGTAGACACCTTCCCTTGGGACCTTGAGATTTTGCTGAATGGATCACACTGTCACCTTTTCCTTCTTACCTCCTGTCATTTCTCTGATGATTTACAATGCTCTTTCCACGAAGGTCCATTCATAGGAGGCATCTGTTTGCAACTTTTAATCTTCTTCTTGACAACAGTCTACCATCTTGGCCCCTCTGAAGAAATTACTTAAGATTTCTTAATTTTCTTAAAATTGCTTCTATATTTCCAACACTTAGGTCACATACAAGTCTAATTCTATTAATGGCTTTGTGTTTTGACAGTGGGCTTTTGTCCTTGGTCTTTCTGGGTCTCAGAACTTTTGGTTGAATTGTGGACATCCTATGTAGACCACAGAGCCCAAGATTTGTGTCTGGAAATAAGCATATTAACTTTTTTCTAGTAGACTGTTGGTGTGTGGAGTTAAATTAATTTATTCAAGAGGTTGGTTCAGTTTTTGTTTTCCTATTGTTATTTCTCCTCTTAATGCATGATTGACTTCAAACTACTTTGTATTACCTTTTGCTTGGGTTAGGGCAGTGGTTCTCAATCTGTGAGTCACGACCCACAGGAACTGTATTAAAAGGCCAAGGCATTAGGAAGGTTGAGAGCCACTGGGTTAGGGTTTGATGTTGGAGGGTTTCTCTCCATGCTTTTGTTTACCTTCAGATTTAGACCTTTCTCCTAAGTATGTACCTCAGAGAGGGCTTATACCCTTACTCTTCTTTCTCTCTGAATTAGATTGTTGTTACTTGTTAGTTGTTACCTGATGAGGTGTGTCAGGGGACATTCTCCTTCGGTTATGTATATTCCTAGGTTATGTATTTCATTTTCTTTGAGGCTACTGTAAAGGGAATTTTGTCCTTAATTACCTTCTCATCTTGGCTGTTAGTGGCATATACAAAGGCTACTAATTTGTGGACATTGATTTTATATCCTGAGACAATACTGTATTTTTATTACTTCCAGGAGTCTTGTGATTGAGTCTTTGGGGTTCTCTAAGTATAAGATCATATTACCAGCAAAGAGGAGAGTTCAACCTCCTCTGCTCCATTTGGATGCCCTATATTTCCTTCTTTTGCCTGATGGCATGGCAAGAACTACCAGCACTATTTTTAATGGTAGTGTCGATAGAGGAAAGCCTTGTCTGGCTTCAGTTCTCAGTGGAAAAGCTTTCATTTTTACTGCATTCAGTTTAATATTAGCTGTGGGTTTGTTGCATATGGCTTTAACCAATTTAAGAAATGTTGCCACTTATGCCTATATTCTTAAGTGTTCTAATTAAAAAAGGATGCTGAATTTTATCAAATGTTTTGGCTGTGTCTATTGAGAGGATCATACGGTCTTTGTTTTTGCTTCTGTTGACGTGGTGAATTATGTTTATGGACTTTAATTAGTTAAACAAGCCTTGCATTCCTGGGATGAAACCTACTTGATCATGATGAATCAGTTTTTTAATATGTAGCCATAATCTGTTGGATAGGATTTTGTTGAGAACTTTTGCATCTATGTTCATTAGTGAAATTGGTCTGAAATTCTCCTTTTTAATTGGGACTTTTTCTGGTTTTGGTATCAAGATGATGTTTGCTTTGTAGAATGTGTTGGGGAAGATTACTTCCTTTTCAATTTTTTGAAATAATTTCTGCAGCATGGGTATTTTAATAATCACAGCATGGGTGTGATTGAATTCTGGTGTGAAGCAATCTGGACTAGGGCATTTTTTTGTTGGGAGATTTTTTTTTAATTGTTTCTTTGTTTTCAGTTTTGAAATTAGACTGTTCCAGAGCTCTATTTCTACTTGGTTGAATCTAGGGAGAGGGTACAATTCCACGTATTGATCCATTTCCTCCACATTGTCAAATTTCTAGTCTTTTGTATTATTCAGAGATAATCTCTTATATCTCTGTGGCATGTGTTGTTATTACCCCTTTATCATTTCTGATTGAGGTTATTAGAGATTTTACTTTTCTGTTTCTAGTTAATCTGGCCAATGGTTTATCTGTTTTATTTATTTTGTCAAAAAATTTTTTTTAATATTAATTTCTGAGTGATTCTTTTGTTTATGATTTCATTAATCTCTGATTTAATTTTACTTATTTCTTATCTTTTGTTTTTATTAAATCATAGCTGTGTACATTAGTGCAGTCAAGGGGTACAATGTGCTGGTTTAATATACAATCTGAAATGTTTTCATCAAACTGTTTAACATAGCCTTCAGGGCATTTCCTTTGTTATTGTATGAAGACATTTGTATTCAGCATTTAGTAAGTTTTGCCTGTACCCATCTAAGATGCACCATAGGGTTGGCCCCACCAATTACCCTCCCTCCACCCCAGCATCACCCCTCCCCTTCCTTCCCTTGTGGGAAGCCGCGGGGGACTCCCCCCCGCTTTTGCTCCTGCTATGACTGAGGTTTGACCTTCACTGAGAAGAAACTGGCAGGAGCCAAAACAGGGAGTAAAAAGTCCAAATGCTCAGACTAGAGATAAACAGCATGGCAGTTTCAAGGTAAACAGCACAGCAGCTCCCAAGGAGTAAGAGAATGTTGAAGTAAAGAACCTTAAATGACCTTTCCCCCTGTGAGAATACAAAAGCATGGAAGAAAAATAAAGTCTTGTCTCAGTCTCAGCCTGACTGAGTCCATTAGTGTGTGTGTGTGTGTGTATGTGTTATTTCATCCCAGCGCCACCTCCTTAGAACCTCGCTAGTGGACGGCAGGTCCATCATTGCCCCTTTCCCTCTATTCTTGTGCTGTAGTTGGGTTATAGCCTTCATATGAAACCTATAAATTAGGTTCATAATAGGGCTCAGTACATTGGATACTTTTTCCTCCATTCTTGAGATACTTTGCTAAGAAGAATATGTTCCAGCTCCATCCATGTAAACATGAAAGAGGTAAAGTCTCCATCTTTCTTTAAGGCTGCATAGTATTCCATGGTATACATGTACCACAGTTTATTAATCCATTCGTGGGTCGATGGGCACTTGGGCTTCTT
>CAUYON010044787.1:0-12406 GCA_963573935.1 Arctocebus calabarensis
TTTTCTTTTTTTTTTTTGAGAGAGAGCCTCAAGCTGTCACCCTGGATAGAGTGCTGTGACATCACAGCTCACAGCAACCTCCAATTCCTGGGCTCAAGCGAGTCTCCTGCCTCTGCCTCCCAAGTAGCTGGGACTACAGGCGCCTGCCACAGCGCCCGGCCATTTTTTGGTTGCAACCGTCATCGTTGTTTGGCGGCCCGAGCTGGATTCGAACCCTCCAGCTCAGGTGTACATGGCTGGCACCTTAGCCCGTTGAGCCACAGGCGCCGGGCCCAATTTGAAATATTTTCATCAAACTGTTTAACATAGCCTTCATGGGATTTTCTTAGTTATTGTGTTAAGACATTTATATTCTACATTTAGTCAGTTTCACCTGTACCCTTCTAAGATGCACCATAGGTGTGGTTCCACCAATTATATATACGTTTTTAGATATAGTATTTACTAAAGTAAGCAAGCAAGGTGTAAAACAGTATAGTGTGTTACCATTTGCGCAAAAAAGCTAGTATGTTTCTGTGTGCTTGTATCTGATTAAAGTAACCCTGGAAGAGTAAATAGAAACTGTTACCAGTGCCTTTGAACAATGGGTGAGTGCGTGCCCATGTGTGGTATCAGAACTGTGCAGCTGGTGGCCAGGAGTAGAAAAGAGAATTTTCATTGTATCTTTTTATACTTAGGGGATTTTCAACCATGGGGATTTAGTATACCTTGCAAAAGTTAAATAATATTTAAACAAGAAGGAGAAGATCAATTAGGTCAGAAGCTTCTGATGAGATGAGAGTCAAAAGTGTCCAATATCTTTAGCAGAAAGGAGGTTGGTTGTTCTGGCCCTCAGTAGCAGCATCGGTGTCATATCTGATGTGTAGGGGTGCACGCAGGTCCCATAAGAAGATGAGGAGGAGTGCGAGGTGAGGCTGGGTAATGGGTAAGTGGTAAATATAGACGTTTGCGGGAAGTCTGGTCCGATTGTACAGAACAAGGGCCATAGCTCAATGAGATGAAGGCTCCATAGAAGGGAATTTTTTTTTAAAAAGATGAGAGCCTTTAAAATGTTTAATTGTCAATGATGAAAGGTGTCCAGGAGACAGGGTGAAGTTCAGGAAAGGGAAAGGTTACTTGATGGTTTGAGTTTTCAGAAGAGGTGGGAAGGGCTGGGTTCTTTCCAGAGCTCTTGGCTCTGGCCTTAGCAGGGAAAGAGTGAGGACAGAGGAGAAAAGGAGGGTGGCTGTAGACGGCTTAGCTGGAAGCACTTGTGGACATCTGACTTCTCATAGTCGGTGGGCTGAGGATCAGGGCACGGGGCTTCTTGGGAGTGGGGGGAAGGTCTGGGATATTCGTTGTGGAGCATGGGAGAGTGAGCTTCCTGCACAGGTGCCGCAGAGACAGACAGGTGGGTAGTCCAGGGCAAGAGGTTTGCCAGGCAGGTAGAACAGAAGGACATGCAAAGCTTTTCTCTCAAAGACAGATGGATGTGGGCTCGGCGCCTATAGCTCAAGCTGCTAAGGCGGCAACCACATATACCAGAGCTGGTGGGTTTGAATCTGGCCTGGGCAGACATTCAACAATGACAACTACAATCAAAAAATAGCCGGGCGTTGTGGCAGGTGCCTGTGGTCCCACCTACTTGGGAGGCTGAGGCAAGCGAATCGCTTAAGCCCAGGAGTTGGAGGTTGCTGTGAGCTGTGACACTACAGCACTCTACCTAGGGCGACTTAGTAAGACTCTGTCTAAAAAAAAAAAAAAAAAGAAAAAGAAAAGACTGAAGTGAAGGACCAAGGACTTTAAGCTGGGTATAGAAAGAAGACAGGGGCCCAGGGATCAGAGTCCACTGAAGCAGGAGAGCCAGTGGGTAGTGACTGTGTGAAGAGGATACCCTGGTCAGAGTGGGAAGGGGGCCAGGGATTTCAAAGGTGAATGGCTGAGGCATTGGTAGGGTCCTGGGATGCTTGGGGACTGGGAAGCTGAGATTGCCTGGAGGGCAACCTTTCCAGGGGTGAGGTGCCGAGAGCCCAGCACAACACAGTGGCTGAGCCGAGGGGCCCAGGAGGATGCTGGGGTCAGGTGGGGTGGGCAGGAGGCAGAGCCAGAAGTAAAGGCTGGGGGCATAAGGGTGGTGCAAGGATCTTGGTGGGGCTGAGTGGAGTGGGTGGCAGTCTGTGAGGACAGTGGATAGTGGTCTGCAGGACTGGGCCAGTGGAGAGGGAGGAGGATGCCAGTTCCACCTCCCACCCCCACAGATTGCGTGGAGCAGGCAGATTCCTGCTGGGGCAGCAGGCGAGTAGAAGGCGTGTTCTAAAATGAGGCTGGGGAATAGGAGACTTTGTTGTTCCTACAGTGAGAATCGCAGTGGCCCAGGAGCTGTTTGCAAGGGAAGAGCCACTGCACAGTAGGGCATGAAGATTTGGAGGCTTATACCTGAGGTGCTCACCAGGCAGCCCAGGGGCCCCTGGAGTGTGGTGTGTACTCCCAAATGTGAGCCTCGTTGGATGTGAGCAGCACTTGTGGCCCCCACACCCCTTAGGATCTCTTCCTGATGTTCCAGCAGAACGTATGCAGCTATCATACTAAAAAGGCCAACATACCCATGCTGCCAAATGAGGCTGGCTGGGCATGCGGCAGACACATGAGCACTTGGAATTCCCTGATCCTTACCCTTGATTCTGTAAGCATTACTGTTTCCACAGCAGCCTTCCTTCCTCGATTCCCTTGTTCCCCAAGGGTGCCTGGACTGCTTTTCTTACTACTAAGATCAAGCGCGGACCTGGGTGGAGAGATACAGGCACCTGGGCAACCGGAGGAGTGGAGCTTCCACCTGTATTTTTTGGGCGCCACGGGCCTGTGGCCTTGAAGTTGCAGGCTTCTTCCAGCAGGGGGCAGTGTAGAAGGCCCAGAATGGGACATAGAGCCAGGAGCTCTGAGTTCGAGGTTCTGACTTGCTCTGGCCCCATCACATGCGGTGATAGCTCTCTGAGCCTCATGTGAATAATGAGCATGGAGGATCTGATAGTATTTTCCAGCACTACACAGTGACATTACGGATGATAATTAACATTTACTGTGCCCTCTCCTGGGCTCAGGCACTGGGGCTAAATGTTTTCCATGGCTGGTCTCATTTCATCCTCATATTAATTCTACCAGGTATGTGCTGTTGGTGTCCCCATTTTACAGATGAGGAAAATGCGGCACAGAGAGACAGACGTGGTTGAGGCTTTTTGAAACCAGAAACGCTTCCCAGAAAATGTAGTCTGGAGGCAGGCAACCTTTCTGCTATTGTTGAGATCTAAGATTCTGGGCTTAGTAACTCAGACCTCTGAGTCTGTGTACATTGTAAAGGGCAAAGATGACAAGGCTTTTATTGCTTTAATTAAAACCTGAGTGAAGAGCTCGCGCTTCATATTAAAATGAAATTGTGTTTCGCCTGCTGTGGTGCGGGGCAGGTAACAGCGTGATTACTGCTAAGATTACAAACAATCAAAGCGAAAAGGCCTTTGCGAGCATTTCCTATTAAAGCCACAAACATCACACTTTAAAAATAATTATGGTTGTATTATCAGAACATGATTCATGAATTCTGAATAAATATGGGGAGGGGGACCTTAAAGGAAACTGTTTCAAGATCATAGATTTTATTCAAATCTGGTGAAATTTAATATCATTTCACAGCTGGAGAATAAAATGCAAGGAGGAAAAAAAAAACCAAAACCCATCCTATGTATGTGGGGAGACTCAAGGATATGTCAAACTGTACTAATGAGCTCTCTGTTACAGCCCTAAACACATGCTCAGAAAAAATGGACTAGTCTGTCTAGTTTTCATTGAGAGAAAACCGCCGAGAAGGAGTTAGTACTTAGACCTCACCAGTCTTAATTTTGGCGACACATGTAGTTATTTAAGAGCTCTGGATTCCTGCCTGTGAGTTGTTTAAATATTTGCAGGACCAGGCGAGGAGGCATTAGGCAATGGATTTGGGGGAAGACTGTGGTCTGCATTGATTGTGCCTGTCCTGTAATAAAGATATTTTTCATACAATGCAGGGAATGTTTACAGCCTATAGTTTTGTTTCCTTCCAACTATTATAAGAGAAATTGAATCCCAGGAAATGTTCACTCTCTCTAAATGGGATGGAAACAATGACGATGATGCAGAAAGGGTTTAGGGGAGGGGAGAGCAGTGGAGTGGAAAGGCAATTGCAAGGATTTTTTTGAAAACAGCACCCCTCCCCCACTCCCAGCTGCCTTGAACGTAGCATCTCCTGTCTGGCCTGGTCTTCGCTGGGGAGGGTTGGAGAAGAAAGATCTGACATGTTTGTTCATCACCGTGTGCCCTGGGATAGGCCATTTATTCTCTCTGTGCCCTGGTTTTTGCATCTGTGTTTGAACACTGGATGCCTGTCTCTGAGGAATCTTCCAGGTCGAGTCTTAGCCTTTTCACCTCCTACCTGAGTGCCCAGCAGGGGCAGCTGCCTGTCTGAAAGGGCCAAGACGGACCTTCTCTTCCCGGCTGAGCCACGCCAATCCTGAAAGGAGAGAGGAGACCATGGCTCTGGGCCAGGGTCAGCCCACCAGGCAGGACAATCCAGAGATGCCATTGGCTGGAAGGGTCACAAAGGTGACGATATCGTGAGGCAGACAGACCTGGGCTCAAAGGATCATTGTGACTCTTCAAACTGGGGGATAAATTAACTAACTTTTCTGAGCTTCAATTTTGTCTTTAGAAGTTCTTCAAGCGGTACAGCGAGAGGTAACTAAGATGCATTTGTACTGGAAGTGCTTACTCTAATGCTTTCTGCCAGGCTGATTATAGTTAGCAAGAGGTGCTATGAGAAGACTCATTTTATAGATGAAAAAACTGATTTTCAGGAAGGCAAAATGACTTGCCCAAGGTCACCCACCCAGGACACAGCAGGCTCAGGAAATAGATGCAGCGTCAGAAACGTGAGCAAAGGAAAGGCCAGTCATCTGTTTTATCTAATGAATAGCAAATTATCTTAAGGGGTTGACATGGAAAAGATGCTATTGGAACTATTTGACTTTAAAAATGTGCCCAAGAACTACCCCCATAGAATAAAACAATTAGTAAAAAATGGCTCCAGATAATTTGTAGCCTATTAAAGATGCTCAACCTCTCTCTATTCCCCTCCCCCACCACCGTTTGACTGCCCTGTGACTCAGTGCTCCGGGGACAGGTGGGGTTGCTAAGCCTCCTTGACTCACATCTCATTAAGATTAAAAGGCCTTTACACGGTCCAGACAGCCAGTTTCTCCATCTCTCCCATACTTAAACCCCAAAGCTCTGATGGTGCAACCCTCACTGGCTTGACAACCTTGCATCTGCCAAGCTCCTGGCACAGTCTGAAGCCTGAGTGACTCAGGTGGGAGTCTGGGTGGCTGTTTCATGCTTTGGGGACCCTACAGCCTTGTTCTTGCTGTATAACCTTGATCAAATCACCTAGCCTCTCTTGACCTCACTCTCCACCTCTGTAATATAGGGGGAGCATTAATACCTACCTAGAGGGTTAGTTAAGAGGCCCAGAAGAAAGTGTGAAGTAACCAGCTTGGCCTGTGCTGATGGTGATAGGAACTTGATAATGTTATTTTGCTAAAATTTACAATTTAGAGAAGAAAAGCCAAAGGGTGAAGGAGCGAGGATAATATTCCCTTGGTTTTCTCTGAACGTTTTTACCAGACAGGGGTAGAATCCATGAGATGAGCTCAGGTAAACAGAAATCCAGCCCAAAGAACAGGCCCAGGAGACTCAGGTGAGGCCAGTGCCGTGAGCCCCAGAGGATGCATCTGCTTGCCAGGTGTCACAGTCTATGCTGAATGGCCACACAGGGACACGAAGCTCGGGGTTGGGAGGGTGACTCATAGGAGATGGGCAGCTGGAGTGAGCGGCCCTGCAGGGAGGGTGTGCCAGGCTGGGAGAGGATGAACATTTGGGCCTTGTGGGTGACCACTGCTTTGGAGAGAAAGTAGGGCTTTCAGGAAATTTTGCTAATGCATTGGGAGGTGGGATCTTCCTCTTCAAATCCCCCAAGAAAACCTTAAATGAAGTCCTTTGAAAACTGCTCCAAGGTTTTTAAAGTTTGCTTTGTGTGACTCTTGGCTATTTCCTGTGCTGAGATGTGGACAGGTTGTGTCTAGTGGCTAAATTTGCGTGATGTGTAATCACTGAGTGGCCGTGCCTTTGTTCTTGCTACTGGCCTTCATAAGCATTGCTGGAGAAAGCAGTGGGAAAGTATAGCAGGGGCAGAGACGAGGAAGCATTTTAAAATGAGATACTCCCGAACCCCAAGTGGAGAAGATAAATGAGACAGAGAATATCAAGCTGGCAAGGATCTGGAGGAACTGATGCCCTCATCCATTGCTGTGTAAATTGGTGCAACCACTTGTAAAAACCATTTTGCAGTATATGAAGCAGAACATATGTCTCCGCAACCCAGCAATTCAACTCCATGTACACTTACCAAAAGATGCGCGTAAGAATGTTCAAAGCAGCACTTTTCATCAAAGCACAAAACTGGAAACAATCCAAATGTCCATCAGCAGTAGACTGATAAATGATTGCAGAATATTCTGGCACAGTGAAATATGCAACCATGAGAATGAACGATTTCTAACCACAGGTGATCATGTGGATGAATCTCACAGACACTGTAGGTTCAGTAAAAGAAGCCAGACAGCAAAACAGAACATTCTGCATCATGCCATTTACATAGAGTACGTGGACGGGCAAAACTTATCAGTGATGAGAGAGATGAAAGGCAAACCATGGTCACTCTGATCGGGGCTGGGTAGTGACTAGAAGGGCTTTGAGGGACACTGGAGGTGCTGGTAAGGTTTTCTTTCTTTGGGGGCTGTTGACACAGCCTGTTCACCTTGTGAAAATTCTTTGAGCTAGGAGAGGGGCATTGGGGGAGGGAACCTAGCCAGGTTTGGTCATTTGTATCTCGCGTTAATCAAGGTCCCTAGGGGAGCACGTCCCCATTGGGAGTGCGGATGGACTAGCCTTTTACAGTCTGAACAATTTATCTAACTTCCTGGGAGGGGAAGAATTATTTTAGCCTCATAATGGATGATGAGCTGTGAAATTGCTCCCGTGGTGGCTGGCCCCAGGGAGGTAGGTGGCATGGGCTTCCCTAGATCTGCTTAGCTCTGCAGGCTCTGGCCTTCACTCATCTTTCTCCGTAGACAGAGTTTTAAGAAATGTTTGAAACATAACCATCTCAAAGCACATGCGTGTGTGTGTGTGTGTGTGTATGGTTTTGTGATGTTCTTCTGTGGTGCAGAAATTTTGTTAATGGAATATTTGCAGATTTCTATGAAAAAACTTCTTTGGGCACAAACATGCATGCTGTGTGCAGATACATTCATGCACAAATACAAGCAAATAGAAATACAATACACAGGCGTACTTATTTATCTATACCCCTCCTCACATTGAGAATGGCCTGTGATGCTAGGCATGTTATTTAACCTCTCAATGCTTTAGTTTCTTCCATGAAATGGAGATGATAGGCTCGGTGCCTAGAGCTCAGCCACATACACCAGGGCTGGCAGGTTCGAACCCAGGCTGAGCCGGCAACTACAACAAAAAAATAGCCGGGCGTAGTGACGGGTGCCTATCGTCCCAGCTACTCGGGAGGCAGAGGCAAGAGAATCACCTAAGTCCAAGAGTTGGAGGTTGCTGTGAGTTGTAATGCCATGGCACTCTACCAAAGGTGACATAGTGAGACCCTGTCTCACAAAAAAAGAAAAAATAAGAAATGGGGATGATAAAACACCTGGCTCCTGGGGCTGTTGTGAGCAATACTCAAATATGTGCACATGTACCACATGACTGAGATTTTTATCCGCATTTATTTCTTTAATGGCTGCCTTCCTCCTAGACCGTGAACTTCATGGGAGCAGGGACCTGGCATATGGCAGGAGCTGAGTTACTATCTGTAGAGGGAGTTAGGACAGCTCTCCCAAATGCACTGGCACACGTGCTGGTGTCCAGACATGTTCGCTAGTGCAGCTGTGTGGGTGTTTGTACATGTCTGCAAACACATTCGTTCACGGCTCTGGGCACAGGCAGAGAGACCCACACACCCGGAAGGCCATGTCCAGACTGAGAACTCAGGATGGTGGATGTAGCTACAGTTTGGGGAATCTGGACTGAAAGTCAGAACATTGGGCTTTATTTGCTGCTCTGGGTAACTATGATTTATCTTATGCAGTGGAGTAAGTCTCTCCTCTTCTCAGAGGTTGAGAACTCCCAGCTGGGATGTAATAGAACTGGAATTGGAACCCTGGTCAGTCTGAGCCGAAGTCCAGACTGGACCTTTATTTATTATTATTATTATTATTTTGAGATAAAGTCTCACTCTGTTGCCCTGAGTAGAGCCCCATAGCATCTTTAGAGCTCACAGCAATCTCAAACTCTTGGGCTCAAGTACTCTTCCTACCCAGCCTCCCAGAGTATCTGGGACTACAGGCACCTGATACCATGCTCAGCTAATTTTTCTACTTTTAGTAGAGATAGGGTCTCACTCTTGCTGAGGCTGATCTCAGACTCCTGAGCTCAAGCAATCCACCCTCCTCAGCCTCCCATAATGCTAGGATTACAGGCCTGAGCCACTGCACCCGGCCGAAGTCTACGCTTTCAATGCCTAAGGCCTGTGTGATGGTGGACCCCAGCAGTATCACCTGAAGCTCGCCAGACATGCAGCATCTCAGCCCCCACCCAAACTTCCTAAATCAGAATCTGCATCTTGATAATTCCCTAGTTGATCTGTGTGCACCTTACAGATTAAAAAGAAGTGCTGGCTTAGTGTATACACTGCCTTCCCCGAGCATTAGGAGGAATTAGGAGTCCGTGCTTGAGGGGTTCATAAGCCAGAGGGCGCAGGCACAGGACCACTCCAAGAAGCAATCGGAGATTGGGAGAGGAAGCAGCTGGGAGCTGCCCGTGAAGACACAATCAAGGTGGAAGCTCAGATGCACACAAGAGGAAGCCTTGTTCCTTGTTTAAGAGGAAGCAGAATGACAGGGTCAAGAGTATCAATTCATGAGCTAGATTTTCAATTTCAAAAACAACATGTATTAATTATCTAATAGTTTCTGCAGCTCAGGAGTTAGGTGTGGCTCAGCTGGGTGTTGGCTTAAGAGCTCTTGATGTGATACTAGGGGCTGTGGTCTCATCTGATGGCTCAATTAGAGGTGGGCTCACTTCCACGCTGTCTCTGGTGGTTGCTGGCAGGATACAGTTCTCCCGAGCTAGGCTGTTGAATTGGATTCCTGAATCTGTCTCACCTTCCTTCCTTGTTGTTTGACTTTGTGCAGGCTTTACATCTCAGTGCCTCCATTTCTTCCTCTGTGAAATGGATATACTAATAGCACCAGTCTTCATTTATTATGAAGACTGATAAATTCATGTATGAAAAGTGCATAGAACAGCAATATGTATGAATACACAGTACATGCTATATAAATGGTTTCTGCTATTATTATTTTTTGAACTAAGCTGTAACCCAACAGGTCCAACTAGTATGAGGATAGGGGCTGACTTACTTTTTCCCTAATAAATCTTCAGGTCACAGCCCAAGCCTGGCTTGGAGTGGGTGTTGCATAGACCTTGAGAGAGTAGATGAGCTCTGGGTGGCAGCCCCCTAATGGCAGGTTTGGGGACATATTAATAGGAGCATGGGGCAGGCTATAGGAGGAGCAAGCCTCACTCCATTCTGCTGGAGGCAGACCCAATCCTTGGTGCCGCCACCTGGGACGGCAGCAGAGTATTGCGGAAGTCCTATCAATATCACCTGGGAGAGGCCAGAACGGCCAGGTGACACCAGGGCGTGCAGTATCGGGGGGGGGGGGCAGCAGTGGGCTCACAGTGGCTGGTGTCAGGCAAGGTTGCAGGATCTAGCCCAGGAAGCCTCAAATGCCTGACAGAGGCTGAGCTCCCTCTCTGAAGGCAGTTAGCCTTGGAAGGGTCTGCACTGAACAGTGTCCATAGGGCAGCAAGCATTGGGGGACTTCCCTGCTCAGCTTGTTGTCACAGGTCTCAGGGCACTCATGGAGGTCATTCTCAGAGGGCTGAATACCTTCCCCCACACGAAGGCCATCAAAGCTGTCCTGGGGGCAGACGTGACCACTTGGACAAGGGTGGCCTCCCTGAAGATGGATCGGAGTAAGCAGATTCGAGATACATTGGGAGATAGGGCCAGTGGTAACAGCTGGAAGTGGGGGTGAGAGGGAGGGAGGAACTGAACATCACAGCCAGGTTTCCAGCTTGAGCCACAGGTGGAGGGACACAGACTTGGCATTGGACGTGATAACTTTCCTACTTCAGGACAGGGCTCAGCAAACCATGGCCTGTAGGCCAAATCTGGTCCTCCCCTTGTTTTTTGTAAATAAAGTTGACAAGACTTCAGACATTGCCTGTGGTTACTTCCATGCTACAGCGGCAGGTCTGATAGTTGTCACAGAGACTATATGACCCACAAAGCCAAAAGTGTTCATTATCTGGACCTTTGCAGAAAAAGTTTGCCGAGCCCTCCTGAAGGACATCCAAGGGAAAGTATCAAGCCGGCAGTGGCTATGTGGTTATAAAAATGTTGTTTAAAAAAAACAGTCTCAGTGCCTGTGGCTTAGCGGGCTAAGGCACCTGCCATGTACACCTGAGTTGGCGGGTTCGAATCCAGCCTGGGCCTGCCTAACAACAATGATGGCTGCAACCAAAAAATGGCCGGGCGTTGTGGCAGGCACCTGTAGTCCCAGCTACTTGGGAGGCAGAGGCAGGAGACTCTGAGCCCAGGAATTGGAGGTTGCTGTGAGCTGTGATGCCACAGCACTCTGTCCTCCAGGGTGACAGCTTGAGGCTCTGTCTCAAAAATAAATAAATAAAATAAAATAAAATAAAAAAATAAAGAGCACTACCACTTACTGGAAAAGCGAGTTTCCCTACTTGTAAAGTGTGGCTAATGCTTGGTGCAGGCGGGCTGCCTCTTCTCATTCAAAAGCTGTGTCCCCCCGCAGTGATCCCCAGCTTTGCTACTTCAGCTCTGTTGGGGCTGTTTTCTTCCTAAAGAAGGAAAACCTAAAACCCAATCACCAATCCTTCATTTTTCCAGAACCTCCACCTCCCCCACTGATGAATCACCCAGAAAGCTGCTCGAGCCTTAGGTCAGTCAGACAGTTCCCTGAGCAAGAACACACGGGGATGATCATGTTTGTTTCCAGATATGGTTTCAGTAAACAAAACTCATGTCTAATGTGACTGCCCATCATCTTCTCATTATGATGCCTCCATCTGCCCCAATCCAAGCATTTCGGTGTCAGGAATAGCTTTGAAGCCACTGTGGCTGTCGCACAGCAGATCAGTAGCAGGACCGTGTTAGACACGTTCCTCCATGATGGCCATGGCTTGGCTAGGAGTTTCGCCCTGTAAATAACGGATTAAAAAGATATTCCAGCCCCCTTCCCCCACCTCCTCCAGAACCCATGTTTAATTTTAACAGTATAGCCTTTCCAATCACACTTGGCTTATTACAGTTTGAGCTTTTATTTATTTATTTTCTAAGAAGCATTTTTAGTCCAGGAAAATGACAGGCCAAGGCAGAAGGTGTAATTGTACTGATTTTCAGAAGTGCTGCAATACTCCAGATCCGACGTAACGGCAAGACATGAATCAGAAAGATTCTATTAAACATCTCTGGGACAGGGGACACAGGGGTATTATCCAAGATGATTAATTTGACTCAAGTCATTATGGGCACAGACAAGCCTGACAAAATTGCGTTTCATTCCCTGCAGAATTCATAAAATCGCTCTACATGTGATAGGAAGTTACAGGCCTAGGATCCCTGCTCCCATTGACGGGTCTGGGGGATTGGATAAGATACCATTTCCCTGCTGAGAACACAGAGTTGGGAAACAGTGTGTTTGCTCTGCGGTCTTTTAGCAAAGATGTTCCCATAGGTGTAGATTTTATTTGCTAAAATAGTAGGATGACTGTATAATTTACCATCCAAACTGGGATACTTTTTAGAAAGAGAGGATCATTAATCACTATCCTGGAACAAGCGGCATGAAGCAGAACTTTCCTGCTTCATGTGTGCATTGTGGGAGGTGTGGACATTGGTAGAGCAAGCTTTGCTTTATTGCATAAATGCTACTTGTCTTTGGAGAAGTCCTTTTGCCCCTTTGAGCCTCAGTTTTCTCGTCTGTAAAATGGAAATGCTATTTCTACTACCATCTCAGGTCTTTTTTTTTTTCTTCCTCTAGTGTATAGGGCAGGGGTCTTCAAACTACAGCCCGTGGGCCACATGCATTGGTGTTAATTGTATTTGTTCCCATTTTGTTTTTTACTTCAAAATAAGATATGTGCAGTGTGCATAGGAATTTATTCATAGTTTTTTTTT
>CAUYON010044788.1:0-24200 GCA_963573935.1 Arctocebus calabarensis
GAATATAAATGTTTCCATATAGTGATTCAAAGGCCATGAAGGCTATGTTAAATAATTCAATGAAAATATTTCAGAATGTATATAAAGTCAGCACATTGTGCCCCATGATTGCACCAATGTACACAATTATAATTTAATAAAAATTAAAAAAAAAGAAATACCAATGTTCTCTGACAGTAACCAGTCCAGCCAGAGCAAACCCTGCGTCCTTAACTCTTGTCAAAATCACTAAATACAAGCCCAAATCCTATTTTTAAAAGGTTTTTACTAACATGTTTTTATTGAGATGACTCTCAGTTCCCTTTAGCATGTGTTTTCCCTTGTTCAAACAAGCGATAAATCCAACTTCAGTGCTACAGGTGAACTTCTAATAATGTTTGGCCAGAAAGCATTGGTGCCCTTAGTTATATGTATCGTGAGTTGCCTTAAGTGATTTCTAGATCAAATCAAGGGAACATGCAATATTTAAAAGCCTAGTAAGTGTTTTACATTCTCAATGCTACACTGAATGATTTCAACACTGATTTTGGTATCTCATGGCACAGACCAATATTGATCATCAAAGGGATTCAACCAATTGCTGTCTTAGAGTGTTAAATTAACTCCACATGGTTATGTAGTTCTGTTTTCTGGAAGAAAACCATAGTTTTGTGATCATTGTAATTCCAGGTCCTGTGAACATTCTTTAGCAAGCACTTCTTATTAAGTCTTTTTTTTTTTTTTTGAGACACTCAAGCTGTTGCCCTGGGTAAGTCAAGTGCAGTGGCATCATAGCTCATAGCAACCTCCAACTCTTGGGCTCAAGCGATCCTTTTGTCTCAGTTTTTCTATTTTTCGTAGAGATGGAGTCTCAATTTTGCTCACACTGGTCATGAATCGTGAACTCAAGCAATCCACCTTCCTCGGCCTCCCAAAGTGCTAGCATTGCAGGGATGAGCCACCACGCCCAGCCAATCAAATGCTTTTTAACTGCAAATGTTAGTGCAATCACAGAAAGGAAAAAATGTGGGATGTATAAATTCTAACCCAAGTTAGGAGTAAATGGAATGGTGCAATTAGAAACTCAAATAATTGAAAAAAGGCAAAACAAATGGGATGGGCACAGAGAAAAGTATAAAGAGAAAACAAAATAATATGACAGACATAAATCCAAATGTATCAAAAAATAAGCAAAATAAATTTAAGGTTCTCTTCAGCCAGGATGGAATAACAGATTTAATTAATCTTCTCATCTGAAACAATAAGAAAAGAAATAAATATATAATACAAACGTCTTCAAGACATTGATTGGCAACAAAGGACAGTGATCCGTGCAAGACGGGAAACAAGGTCAGCCTCCAATGGCTCCAGATTAGCACCTGGGGAGAGTTTGCAGCCCACAGCACAGGAAGGGGGATGCTAGGCAGAGAACAGAACTTTATGTTCAGGAAAAACAAGGCAGCTAGAGTTCACCGAACAGAATTCTGGAAAGGACAGGGAAAGACCCCTGGAATCTGCACAGGGTTCCTCTTGAGTATTCAGCAGGGTACAGAACAGTGGGTGTGTGAGGAAATTATGGGAGGCTGGAGAATGAACCAGCCAAAAGATCAGAGGGAGTACTACCTGGCCCTCACACAGGGCTGAGAACACTGCCTGTTTCTACAACCAGATGAAAGATAGTCTTATTCTGTGGGGTACTAGTAGAAAATTCAGAGTCCTCTAATCTAATATTCAAAAAAACACACAAAGATACATGGGTTGGAGGGGAGGGGTGATGTTTCTGCAATTTTATTTATTGCCTCAAAAATCAGCTGTTTTAGGCCAGGTGTAGGGGCTCACACCTGTAATCCTAGCACTCTGGGAGGCCAAGACGGGAGAATTGCCTGATTTCAGAAGTTTGAGACCAGCCTGAGCAAGAGCAAGGCCCCTGTCTCTACTAAAAATAGAAAAATGACCTGGGTATCGTGGTATATACTGTAGTCCCAGCTACTTGGGAGGCTGAAGCAAGAGGATCGCCTGAGCCCAAGAGTTTGAGGTTGCTGGAAGCTGATGACATTACAGCCCTCTACCCAGGGCGACCGAGTGAGACTCTGTCAAAAAAAAAAAAAAATCTCATTTCTTTGATTTTCTTTGCTATCTTCCTGTCTTCTGATTTCTTCTCTGTTCTGTATCAGTGATCTGTATTATTTTCTTTCTCTCATTACTTTAAAATTACTTTACTTTTTTTAGTAGCTTCAAGTGGAAGCTGAAGTAATCAATTTGAGACACTTTTTCTTCTAGCATAGGGCTTCAGAGCTGTAAATTTCCCTCTAAGTACTACTCTAGCTCCTTCATGTACATTTTAATATGTGTTTTCAATTTCACTCACTTCAAAATATTTTTTAATTTAACTGTTGAATTCTTCTTTATCCCATGGGTTATTTAGATAATCTCCAAGATTACAGAGGTGTTTCTTTTTATTATTATTTCTTTCTCCTTTAATTCCATTTGTTTTTGAAAATACATTTCCTATGACTAGAAGCTTTTAAAATTTATTAAGAGTTATTTGATGAGCCAGCATATGGTTTTTCTTGTTAAATGTTCTATGTGTACTTATAAAAATAAGTGGTCTTGTTCAGAGGAATATTCTGTATTTGTCAACCAGGTCAAATTAGATGGGAATATTATTCGAGTCTTCTACAACCTTGCTAGTTTTCTGTCTACTCTATTATTATCATATTAAGAATGGGTATTAAGATTTTAATCTATCATTGTAGATTTGTCTATTTCTCCTTGCAGTTTTTTCGGTTTTCCAGTTTTTGCTTGATGTAGTTTTAAGCACTATTATTAAATGCTATTAAATCCTAAATATTTAGGATTAGTACGTCCTCTTAATGAATTGATCTCTACATATCCCAAAAGGCTCTCTGCTGCTGGTAATATTTACTCTGAAAACTCTTTGTTTAATATTAATACAGGCACACCAGATTTCTTTTAATTATTATTAGCATGGCATTTAAATAAAATGCTTTATTTTTTATTTATTTTTTTCTAATTTTTATATTTCTTTAAATTTTTTATTCTCTTTTCCTTTGGAGACTCTGTTATGCTGTGTGAAGGTTTCCCCCATTTCTTCGATGTTATTTTTCTTTTGTTTATTCTCTTTTCTTTCTGTATTTCATTTTGAACCATTTCCATGATTTAATCTGTAATTTCACTAACTTTTTTAATTGGCAGTGTCTAGTCTGTCATTAATTACATCCAGGGTGTGTATCATCTCAGAAGTTTCATATGAAGATTTCTGTTCTCTACTTGATATGCTCAACTTTCCCCTAGTTCCTTGAACATATGAATTATAATTAAAATAACTATTTTTACATCTTTGTCTACTAATTCCACCATGTGTATTATTTCAGGGTTAGTTTTGCTGATTGATTTTTTTACTCATTATGGATCATATATTCCAGCTTCTTGGGGATGCTTGGTAATGTTTGATTATAGCATGCCATCATTAGGAATTTCACTTTGTTGGTTACTGAGTATTATATTTTTGTATATCTATAAATTTTATTCTGGTTAATATTCTTAATCTTTTTTCTGGGGCAGTTATAAGTTATTTAGAAAGAGTATGATCCTTTCATGTCTTACTCTTAAACTTTGTTAGCTCCAGAGTGGCATTTGGTCTTGGGTTAATTTTTCCCGCTACTGAAGAAAGCGACTTTTGAGTATTTTTCTTGATGCCCCATGTATTAGGAGGTTTTTCAATTCAAATAGGAACTATTCTCAGCCCTAGTTCAAGTGCAGGTGGTTCTTCATCTGGCCTCAGACTTAGTAGCATGCACCTGCCATCTGGAGCGGACTCCGCAGCTCTCTCCGTGCGCAGGGCTCTTGTCTGTGGTACTGTGCTCTGCCAACTCCAGCCACCTTGTCCTCCGTGGACCCCCAGCTCACTCTCTCTCTTCAATTGAAAGAAATCACCAGGCTCTGTGTGAACTTTCTCTTCCTGTGTGGCAAACTCAGAATTTTCTCTAGACAGGAATTTGGGGTTTGGGGGGCGGGGCTCACCTTGTGGGTTTCACGTTTCCAAGGCATCATCGTATTTTGTTGCCTGCCTGATGTCCAATACATTTAAAATAATTTCCAGGTATTTTTAGTTATTTTAAGCAAGAGGTTAAATCTAGTCTCTGTTGCTGTATCTCTACTGGAAATGTAAGTCCCAGAACTGAGGTTTTAAATTTATAAAATACCAATCCAAATAGGAAAAGAATCTAAATTTGACATTTTATACCCCATTCTGCCTGAATATGTATTTATTGGTGCAAGAACTGTATGATTAATTGTAAATGGGAAGAATTGAAATTTCACTAATATTTTTTCACTTCATACTCAATGAAGGAAGAAGCAATTTTTCCCTTTAAAGGCAACGAACTCTGCCCCTACTTTTATTCTTTAAACTGCAATAATCTATTAATTCTCCCATCAGCTACATCAAAGGGAGAACCTTTCACCAAGTGAAGTGACTAAATAGCTCTCATTTGATGTTGACATCTTTTTCTGTGTTGAGAATACCATAGAGAATCACTTGGGAATGATTTAGGGACGTAGAGACAGTAAGAGGTACTCAGTTGTGTTTTCCTTTTACTTTTTATGGGCTTCATGTTGTACTTGAGTTGAAGTTCATAGAGTTTTTAAGAAATTTGAAACCTAGGTACTCATAAAACCACGTTCCCAACTTCAGAACTGTAATTGTCCTTTATTTTGCTCAGCTCCAAGGAATGCTAACACACAACATATCTCAGCACAATTTTCCACTCCATTTAACTTGTGTGTTTGTTTAGTAAATATTTATTGAGCATCTACTATGTCAATGTGCTATGTAGGACACTAAGCATGTGACACATGAAACAAAAAACAGTCTCTGTAATAACGAAGGAAATCATCTAGTGAGGAAATGGGTAATACAAGTACACAAATGTAAGTATTTACTTATAAATTGTGTTGAGTGCTATGAAGTAAATTTAACAAGGTGCTATGCTAGACAATTAAAAGGTTATCGATTTTGATGATCTAGGGAAGTCCTCCCTATGAAAGTAACATATAAAATAATTGAATGAAAATAACCAAGCATAGATAGCAGGATGTACATGGAGGAATATGTTTGTGCTGAGATATATTAAGAAAGGAAAGAAAAACTCGTTGTGTTCAAGAAAATGAAATAAAGCCATGTGGCTGAAGTACAGCAAAGGAGAGAGTAGAACCAGCTGAGTTTGGAAGATCAGCAAAAGCCCTACAACTATGGGCCTGAGAGCAATGGCCATTGAAGGTGGATGCCACCCTGCTGGATGTGAAATCCTGGGCCAATGCAGCTTCCAAACAGTTGAGACTGCATGAATGACAAATAACTTGGAAGAAATTAATTTGAACAAAATCAATGAAGTAGAATGCAAACAAAAGGAGATGTGGGGTAATACCAGCTCTAAGAGCTCAGCCTTCCTTGTCTGACTCCAAAGCAAATACTCCTAAAGATACATTGTAATTTTTGGTACTCCAATGAACATTGGATCCACCTTCATTGAAGGTGGCCATTGAAGAGTTCCCACAGGGGAACAGCTCTCTGGTTTGGGAAACTAAGCGAACAATGATGTTATTTATTGAGATGGAAAACGACAAAGTGAGAAAAGGTTTTAGAAGTGCAGTCAGCCATTTGGTTTTATCCTCATTGTGCTTGAGATGCATGAGTTGTCAAAATAGAAATGCCAACTGGCCAGCTGAATAAATACTTCAGAGAAAGGGCATGAAACAGAAATACAATATTGGCATTGTTAGAATTCAGGTTAAATTTAAAGGTATGGGGCTGGCTAAAATTACCTATGGAGAGAATATAATTGGGGGAAGCTAGGACTTATTCCAGAGGAGTTCCAGCGTCTAAATGCAGGTGCAGAAAAAGAAGGCATGGCCAGAGGAGGAGGGGACACTCTGATGTCATAAAAGTCAAGAGAGGAAAGTGATTTTACTTTTTAATTTTAAAAAATATGTTTAATTATTATGGGTACATAATATTTTTATTAAGCGGGTTGAAGAAAGAGATGGCAAATTAACTCTATCAGAATAAAAGTCAAGAGTGCTCTTGTGAGAAACCAAATTTATGAAACATTATTAGGTGATCCAAGGTGAGGAAGTCGAGACTGCATAAGTGACAAATAACTTGGAAGAAATTAATTTGAACAAAATCAATGAAGTAGAATGCAAATAGAAGGAGATATGGGGAAATACCAGGTCTAAGATCTCAGCCTTGCTTGTCTGACTCCACAGCAAATACTCCTAAAGATACTTTGTAATTTTTGGTAATCCAATGAACAGAGCTTTAATTTCTCACTGTTTGGAAGCTGCATTGGCCCAGGATTTGACATCCAACAGGGTGGCATCCACTTGCTGGGGTCTGCTAGTAAAGAATGGGTTTAAGGCCTGAATACTCACTGCATACTGGTGCTGTATCATTAGTAATATACATAAATACCTTATTCACTTAATACACCTTCTATGCTACATCTCTCATTATTTAAAAAATGGCATCATATCATCTTAAAACTTGTTCTTTTCTACATGTCATCAATTTAGGATACTTTAAAATTAAATTGTTAAAGCATATTTGAGTTTTCAGTGCTATATTAAAACATTTTTATTATGTAATAAAAAAGATATTGTAATGAGCCCCAGTACGACTGTGTTTAAGAACACATGCTTGAGCCCAAACGACCCAAATGATCCTCATTTCCACTCCGTATTACGGGTGTGAAATTGGGCAAGTTACTTTTATATTCTATCTCAGTTTTTCCATCTATAAAATGGCAATAACTTTATGGCATCATTATGAAAATTAAATAAATTTAAAGAGTACTTCAGTAATAGACTTCAGTATATGACAACCATTAGGATATTATCTTCTCTAAAGAAGAACAATTATCTATTTGGAAAGGTCACACCTTTAATGGAGTGCTCAAGTAACATTAGGAACCAGCAGAGATGCTTTGCAATTAAACCACTTTTTAACCACTTGGGATCTTTTATCTAAATGTAGACAACTAGAAGTTTAATATTAAAATCTTAACAAAATTGTCCTTGGCTCATCACAAATTTGCTTGTTGTTCAAGCTTTCTTCCCATCAATAACTCTTAGATTGTCTTCCTTTAAAAAGACAGGCAGGGACTAAATCCATCAGCTCCAAAGCTGGGAAACCCTCCAGTTTCACTTGGAGGAGACTACTCCCCAGAGCTCAGAGGAGGTGCGATCTGTCATAATATTGCACACTTGCACAAAATCTGCATTCCAATAGCTTGCTGAAAACAGGAGAAGCAAGCACGACAGAGCAGCTGGGTCAGGACGGCGTCCCCACACAGTATGCAGTAATGACACTGCCCAAACTAATCACCCCTTTCTCCTACAAACAACAGAATTCAGTCAGTCAAGTGGATGTGGTAGAACTGAGTTGCTCTAAGATGATAAAAAAAAAAAAAAAGGGCCTTGGCCTTTCGTGTAACTGCACCTCCTGGCTCTTGTGGTTGCTACATGCAATAAATGTCATTCTAGAAGAAGGACCAACCCTGGCATCCCCTCAGAATTTTTCCTGGAAACCTAGGGCATAGAATTCTGACATTCCCGCCATGGCAGAAGCAGTCACACAAGGCGTGTTGCTAAGATTGGCAGGGTTCTGGGCAAGGCAAGGTGGATTTATTTTGTTAGGGAAATTTTTCTACTGAATTTGCTGGAACAGGAAGAGGAAAGGCTACTTGGCACTCATTTCCTGAATTTCATACAGTTGACCTTGTCCTGATGATAGAAGAGCAGGCAAATGAAGAAAAGAAACACAAAGACCACCATTAATACTATGGAAGATCAAAAGTTAAGGTGTATTTGTGCCTGAGTAAAGTATGTCTGTCTTTCATGAGTGGCTAATGGAATAAGTGAAATTTATGCCAAATGATGGATTTATAGAAATTGTTTCATTGATCTTGTTGCTACTTCTTAATTGTATGATACATTTTGGGAGCTTGGACAATTTATAGGGATATCTACAGCTCACAGTGATGGAAATAAAATCTTTACAAAAATGAGCCAAGGGCAGAAGAAAAGTTTGAAAAAATGAAGTTTCACAAAAGCGTTGTACTTTTAGTATAAATGTAACCTACCTCATGACCTCTGCAGTCACACACAAAGAATTTAAGCCCAAGTAATTCGAATTGAAATGATGCAAGTGTTTCAATTACATGAGCTCTACAAGAAAAAGTAAAAATTATTCTAACCACAATACTTTCTAAGATGATTTCACAGTTTTGCATTTAGTCACATGTAGATATTTTAGAACCTTTTCACTTTAAAAATGATCATTTTGGGCAGCTGTTGGAATGGAAGACAAAATAGGCCCATTTGTTTATTTATTTCACAGATGGACTACAAATACAGATGGTACGATTAAATTTATGTCACAGCAATGTTTGCAGAGAAGTTGAATTTAAATCTGAATATGAAAAACTACTCATTCAGAATTAAAAAGAGTGAAACTTCAAGAGTCAGGACGAATCAACCTTCTAAACAATTCAAACAATATTCTGACGATCAACTAAACAATGTATATCAACGTAAAAGTTTAGATGTCTTCTTTAGTTCAATTCCATATGCTGTGAAATCTCTGTCTCAAGAACACAAGTGAAGCAGAGAATTAAATGCATTTTTGCACTTATGTGCTGGCACCAATTCAGCAATATCAATGCAACTGAGTATTTATAATTATGGCCTCAACAAAGGACTTACTATTGGCTGAATAATAGAAGAGTATCAAGCTGGAGTTTCTAATAAGTAGGTTTGAATAGTTGACAAATTTCTGAAATAATCTCAGGTAGGAAAAACTTAATAGAAATAAGCATGTTTTCTAATTGCTATCATGTAGAAACTTACTATAATTTATAAATTATTAAGAATTATTGCCTCTCAGAAAGGAGCAGTGAGATGGACCACCAATGTTTGTTCTGGATCATGAATGGATACGTCTCTTTCCTTCCCCTTAGAGCTGTTGGGTAGACTTAAGCAGAAATACAAATTTTCAGAGTTCATGCTTTTGGCAAAACTTGTTTTCAGAGCACTCTCAGATGTAATATCTTCAAAGGACTAAAGTGGCAAATAGTACCCAGCTTGAAGTCTCAGTCTCAAAGGCAAAAATTTTGATTACAATTTCCATTTCTGGTGTCTATCCAAGACAAATGAAAGCGTATGTTCTAACAAAAACTTGGAAATAAATGTTGATTACAGCTTTATTTATAATAGTCAAAAACTGAACAAAACGCTCAAATGACCGTCAACAAACATAATAATGGATAATTAAATTGTGGAAATACTCACACAGTAGAATACTACTCAGCAATGAAAAGATGAGAACAATTGATACAACATGGATGAATCTCAAAATAATTATGCTGCCTGAAAGAGAAAGACCAAAATTAAAAGAAAAACTAATCCAAGTGATAGAAAAAAATACAAATAGCATATGAAATATTAAGAAGAATTTAGAAATAACTATGTTCATTTACTTTATATGATGTGTGTGTGTGTGTGTGAAAATAAAGTTTAAGAAGTTCTATCAACAATGTCATTCAATGCATTTTGGCAAAACTTATAGAAAGAATTTGTGAATTTATGCACCCAACAAATGTTTATTTAGAACCAATTTTAATGCTGGTCAAAATTCCCTGCTTTCATGGAGTTCACATTAAAGGGTCAGAAAATCATATACACACAAGTAAAATTTAACAGGTTGATGGTGAAGATTGTTATATAAAGCTTAGTAAAATAAAGTGCCATTGGTGTGTCTCTTTAGCTACTGCCACAGAATTATAGTGTTAAGCAATAGATGTTTAATGCTCATGCATCTGAGATCAGTCTGCTCTGCTGACCTTGACTGGGATTGGCTGACTATGGGATAATCAAGGCTGAGCTTGGAGGTAATTGGGGCAACTCATCTCTGACTACATGTGTCTTCCCCTACAACAGACTGGTCTCAACATGTCCTTAGGGCCTTGGAAGGAATGTTGGAGAGGTGGAAGTAGCCAAGACTTCTTGAGACCTAGGCTTACAACTAGCACACAGTGACTTCCAGCTCATTCTATTGGCCAAAGAAAGTCATATTATTGATCATAGAAATAAAGAACAGAGCAGGTCATCTACCTGGGGAGACAGAACTGGAGGATCTCAGAGTAAAGGTTACAGACACAAGGAGGGATAAGGAACAGACCAACGCAGGATGTGCCCATGAGTGGATTCTACTTTAGAGGAATGGTTAGTAAAGAGACTATTGATCTATTTGATCTAATTAGTAAGATACCTTAAGGAGGTGAATGGGTGAGTGAAAGAGATATCTGGGAGAAATATTGGAATTGCAAAGTCCATGAGGCAATATGGAGGAAAGGATGAGAATGTCACAACAAATGAGGTCACAGAGGTGCTGGAAGGGGTGAGTTGGAGCACAGATCCTGCAGGGCCTTCTAGGCCACACTCTAAGTAAGATTGATTAAAAAGGTATTGACGATTGAGAGAAAGTAAAATATAACTTGATATATAAAGGGTTTCCTACTATTCAAAAAATTCTTGGCAGGCTAGTGGTTGTCATTGAAAAAATGAGGATTAAGAGCCATGGAGAAATAGCTACTTACAGACCATGAGAAGTTGTTCATGGAAAACCCGTGAAGCGTGACTACACATGGAACAACTTCAGGGAAGTTTCGTAACTATTGAAGGCAAAGGGAATTATAATTTGCTTACATTGAATTTAGAAAGAGCCCAGCTAAGCAGACTTCACTGTAAGCTCTTGGCCTTGGATGTGTTATTGCTGGGCTCATTGAGCACAGATGTCCTTTCATTTATGAAGTAGAAGCATTTCTAAGTCTTTTAATGGGATTTTGAAGGTGAAGTAATTATACCGTTTCTATAACTGAAGATATCTAACGTCATGCAAAAAAAGTGAAGTTGAAATTCCTCTAAAATAAAAAAATAATACCTTAAACAATAAGAGAATTGAATAAACTCCTGGGGCATAAAAAGTTAACACAGCCAAAGCAATATCCTACCTAGATACAAACATAACCAAATAGAAGGTACAATATAAAAGAAGGCTACATATGCAGTAGCAGAAAAGACATAATATTTTTGTAGGCTACAGTTTAACAAAAAAAATCCATATATCTAAAAATAAATCTATAAAAAACTCTTAAAGAAATGAAAATAAACTCAAATGAATAAAAAAACATGCTGTACACTAAGGTAGGAAGAACCAACATTATAAACAGATCAATTCCCCCTCAGGTAGCTTAAAACTTTCATACAATACCACTGAAAACACCAGGTTTTTTCTTTTCTAAAGTTAGAGATGTTAACTATAAAGTTCATTTAAAAAAATACAAACAAAAACTGAAAAAGAATTGGGGAGGGCGTGACTAGCCCTATTAGTTATTAAAATCCACTAAAAAGTCTCATAACAGGAATTTACTATATAAAAAGACAGAGAGAATAATGGAACAAAATAAGAAATTTATAAATCAACTTGGTTAAATATACATAGGTGCATAGAAAACGTAGACTACAATCGAGGTGGAATCTCAAAGCTGCAGGGAAAAGAGGAAACATTTAGTAATTGGAACTGAGGTGCCTAGATAGTCAAATGAGAATAAAGATAAACGTTATATCCACTTCTTATGCTACACATGAGCATAAATTCCAAGAGGATCAAAAAGTAGATTCTGTCAGACAGCGCCTGTGGCTCAGTATGTAGGGTGCCAGCCACATAGTCCAAGTGTGGCAGGTTCAAACCTGGCCCCAGCCAAACTGCAACAAAAAAATAGCCGGGCGTTGTGGTAGGTGCCTGTGGTCCCAGTTACTCGGAAGGCTGAGAGAAGAGAATCGTCTAAACCCAACAACTGGAGGTTGCTGTGAGCTGTGATGCAACAGCACTCTACTGAGGGCCACAAAGTGATACTCTGTCTCAAAAAAGAAAAGAAAAGTAGATTCTATCCAAAAATAAAAGTAGATTTTAAAAAATTATATTTTATAGTACTACAAGTTAGTGTGGTTAAATTCTTCTATAATCTGGAAGTGAAAAAAACTTGCCTAATACTACTCAAAAGTCCAGAAAAAAAAGAGGAAAATGGGCAAATTAGAATACATCAAATAAAAACTTATATGTGTATGGAAAAAGATACTATGTGCAAATAGAGGCAAATATCTAACCAAAAAAAAAATGCCAAAGTGCTAATATCCCTGATATTTAAAAAGCCCCTAAAATAAATAGAAAAAGAATAAACACTATTTTTAAATGGGATGGGAAAGTAAAGAGAGAGCTCACAGAAAAATAAAGACAAATATTTTTTAACTCTAAAGAAAGATGTCCAACCTCACTAATCAAAGACATGCAATTAAAACTATACCAAATTATCTTTTCTTACCTACTAGATTGGTAAAAATCGAAAAGGTTGAAATTATACTCTGCTATCAAATTAATGAAGAATCAGACACTCACACACATTTCTTTAGAGCTACAAAATGTACAATTCTCAAGGACAAGAAGTTAATAATATCTAACAAAATTACATACACCATGATCTCGTGTACACCTGTCTACTGATGGTATCAGAAGCCTGGAAGGGACGCTCTGAAGTTATTCACTTCATTTTTGAAGTTCCCTTGCCTGGATGCAGAGACGTAGGGTAGCACACGTCTCACAGGGTTATTCCAGGCCAAGCACCCAACACAATGCCTGGCACAGGGTTGTATTCCAGAAAATGTGTTCATCATCCTGGTGAGCTGAAAGAGGGGAGAGGAAAGAGAAGGCATCTGCTTCCCAACTTCTAACTTCCTTAAGTCCTCATTCTGCCATTTCTCCGTACAGGTGACCACTCTGTAAAGTTGTTGGAATAATTGGAACATCAGTTTTTGAATTAGGAAAATGGAAATAAAATAATTCCTACCCAGCAAAAAAAGTCAAATCAGACCCCTCAAGTGGCAGTGCGGAGCTGCCCCCAACTGTGCTATGTCTTTGCCATCTACCCACTCATCCCATTCAGTCAATTAAGGTGACCTTTCATCAATCAAACAGTATGTACTTAGGATCAAGTAAAAGGCGATGAACTGTTCACCTTGTAGAAGAAGGTACTTACTCATCACACTCCCCAGGGAAACCACAGACAAAAGATGTGCTCATTTTTTCTGACTTTGGTTTAACATGCAGCTTTTCTATGTAAACCCAGAGAAAATTTATCTTTCAAGTAAGAATATATCTAATCTTCTACTGTGTTCACAGTAACCCTGTATTATCTTTTTTGTACCTGCTTATGAAAAATGAAGGAGTCTAATGTCTATTCTAGTCTTGGTAAATAATAAAAACGGGTTAAGTCTACTTATACTGTCCCAGGAGAAAGAGTTCGATATTCTCGTCTAAGGACAGTGTTATTTTCTTTTTCCAATCTGCCGGTTCAGGAATGAGAACTCATCTTCTGGAAATACTACTGGCTCCAGGCCCAGGATAACCTTTCTCTTTATATTTCAAACTTCTCTAGAAAAGTAAAGCATTGTCTATTTGGATGCAAGGGCCCCTATCCTCACCCCCATTAATATCTTCTCTTTCTGAGCACATAGTTTTTCCCTACAAACTTTGTTTTTCATGCATCACAACTTTTTTTTTTTTTTACAATATTGCCATTTTATTTTATCCAGCTTACCATTTCCCCCTTCTCTTATAGAAGTTTCTTTATGTCCTCTATGGGGCTTTGTATATTAAACAGTGTCCCCTTTATGATTTGATCTGCCTTTAAAATATTTTAATATACTCAAGACTGACAGTATCTAAGATAGTATCAGTGCAATCTGACAACAAATTAACTGTTTCTTTTTCTAAAAAAGCTAAGCACTCTAGAACAGGAACGTCTAAATGAAAGTAGTCTTTCAAATTGGCCATTTTGTAAGGTTATCTATTTCTAGAAAAACAAGCTGTTTGAAGAATTAATCTTGACATTGCCCTCGAAAATTTTATAAGCCTAATTAAAAACAATCCATCCCCACACTCTAAGACCGAATATCTTTTTCTAAACCCCAAGTAAAATCATAACACAAAACTGTGACTCAGAATTGTATTTCATAAAATCAGTTCTAGTTTCAAAAAATAAAGACTTAGACATTTGCCACCGTATTAAAGGATACATCAATAATTTTAAGGAAACACAGTTCCAGATGAGATTTGCTAGAAATCTTCTAGTCTATTATTGATAATTCTGTAGGCTCCAGTCAGGAAATGTTTGAAGAGACAGGTATCTATCTTTGTCTTGAGGCATGTCTCCCTAAAAATTCATAGAGTATCTGAGGGACTGTACCCCTCTGAGAGTCTGGGCTTGGAATGCATTTACATTTAAGAGGAGGACATTTTAACATATCTATAAAGTACTTCTAAATTTGTTAAAATTGATTAAGGAAGTAAAAAGACAGGCATTCTGAGGTCATTAACATTTTACAATTTTTTTTTTTTTTTTGAGCTAGTCTTACTTTGTCACTCTCAGTAGAGTGTTATGGTGTCACGGCTCACAGCAACCTCCAACTCCTGGGCTTAGGCGATTCTCTTGCCTCAGCCCCGCAAGTAGCTGGGACTACAGGTGCCCGCCACAACGCTTGGCTATTTTTTTGTTGCAGTTTGGCCGGGGCCAAGTTCCAAACCACCACCCTTGGCATATGGGGCTGGTGCCACTGAGCCATAGCCGCTGCCCACAACTTTTCTTTTATGCCTAGAAAAATTTTAAATTTAAAATAGTGACTACACCCGTCTCTTTAAGAATTTAAATCTTAAAAAAAAAAATAGCTGGGCGTTGTGGGGAACACCTCTATTCCCAGCTACTAGGGAGGCTGAGGCAAGAGATTTGCTTGAACCCAAGATTTTGAGGTTGCAATGAGCTGTGAAACCACAGCACTCTACAGAGAGCGACAAAGTGAGACTGTCTCAATGTTAAAAAAAAAAAAAAAAAAAGAATTTGAATCTTCAATAATAGGGTATTATCAAGAATGAGCCTGAAATTGTCAACTTGCCTCAACCAAAAGTTTTATTCTATGCCTGGACTCTTTCAAGAGAAATGAGAAGAAAAGTTAAATTTAAAGTTTAAAAAACATAATATTAACCAGATTATGCATTCCCCTTTTTCATTAACAGATTAATTTTAGTACAAAAAAAATTTTTTTTATATTTTCCCGACAAGTTTTGTCAAATATAGAGAAATTGGGAAAGGGGTCTGGGTGATAGACCTTGTCTTATATCAAATCTGTGCAGTATTTTTACTGAAAAAAGGAAACATTGTATGCAGATGGGGAAGGATCTAGAATAAAAAGTATTACTATGTATGTGTTGCTACTACAAAGGGTTACAGAACAGTCAAAACCTAAGACACAGCCGTATTAGTACAAGTCTCCTAACCTGCAAGTGAATATGGGTGAAGCCTAGAATTTACATATGATCCAAGGCAAGGGGCAGAAATTCCAGCCACAAAGAACCTAAGAGCAAGTTAATTCCAGGGTTACCATACAAGCTTGTTTTGATTTTACATTAAAAGTAATAAGAGGGAGCAAGTATTTTTTCGTATGTCTATCCTCATGAGAAAAGTTTCTGTTGTTGTCTCTTGCCCAATTTTTAATGGGGTTGATTCATCTTTTCTTGCTGATTTGCTTGAGTTCTTTGTAGATTCTCATTATTAACCCTTTGTCAGATTCGTAGCATGCAAGCATCTTCTCCCACTCAATAGGTCATCTCTTTTTCTTGTCAACGATATGCTTAGCTGTATTTCTATGAGAAAAAGCAAAAAGCATTCTTTGATAAAAAATTCAAATTTCTAATAGTTTAATCCCGCCAATGTGTCTTTAAATAGTTTCTATTACCTTAAATTTAACTTTAAAAATGCAGTCTCTTAATGTTAGTATTAAAATATTGATAGACAATTTTAAATTATTTTACTAAAGATGCTCAAAGGAAAAGTGATCAGTTAACTATTTGTCATTAGTGCATAAAGTCTTAAAAGACTGCCCGATCCTTGTGTCTAGCATGACCCTAACTGTTGGGTCTACACCACTTTCCTGGCAATCCATAACTACAGGAAGGACTGAAGAGCTGCTATATTCCATCGCTGCATGTCTACACTGTCAACAGAAAAGGTGCCTTATTGTTAGTCAACAAACGTTTATTAAATATCTACTGTGTGCTTAAGAAAAACATGAGCAAAACAGACACAAGAAAGAGCTTGCCAAGTTCAGGGAACTATCAGCTGCTCGATTTTCCTGGGGAGCAAAGAAAGTGCAAACAGCAGGTATCTGGAGATGCGCTAGAAGACTTATGTTGAAGGATCTTTGGTACCAGGATGTTCAATTTTATCCTGTAAATCATGGGGAGTCAATTAGCATGATCAGCAATGTCTTATTTTTTTTTTATATCATTCTTGGAAAAATGTGTAGAGTGAACTTGTAGAGAAGATAATATATCAGTTAAAAGCTTACTGTACATAGATAGTATAACTCTATACGAGTGATGAAAGTCCAAAGTGGAAAAGTGATATCAAGAATGAGAGGATGTTTAAAAGGCAGAATCAGCAATCATGGTGATTGGATGTTGGAGTGAATATAGTCTGTGATTTTTCTTAATAAATATTTATATCATGCTTTCATGCACTGAGGACTCAAGTGCTTTACTAACAAAAACATTTAATAATGATAAGAGCCCTATGAAGTAGGCAGTATAGAAAACTCAATACTATAGATGAAAAAACCAGGCCATCAACAAGTTAACTAAGTTGTCCATAGGCATAACACTTGCTCATGGTTAAAACAGAATTTTACAAAAAAAATATGGGGCTCCAGAGTTTATGATAGTTTAACCACTATGAGATTCTGCCTTACCTAGAAGGGCCAAGGAAGCCTGCCAGGTTTCTGCCTTGGAAAATTCAAAGAATGGTGATACCGTTAAGAAAATTATGTTTGGATAGGAAGGTGAGAATACTTTGGGCATGTTGCATTTCCAGTGCCTGTAAGTTATTGAAGTAGAAACATCCTCCAAACTCACATGTGTAAGAATCCAAAGCTTCAAACAAAAATCTGAACTAGAGTTATAGATTGGGTCTATCAACATATAGGTTAAAATCTCAAATCATTCTGGAAGAGCTCGTTGAGAAAGTTAGTGGAGAGAATGCTGGAAACCTTTAATATTTAAGATGCAAACAAAAGAAAAAGAACTATTAAGATAAACAAACAAAAATGATTGTCAAAAGTGAGAGGATAGTCCAGGGCCTGGTGGTTCATGCCCATAATACTAACACTCTCGAAGGCGATGGCAGGTGGATCTCCCAAGACTCAGGAGTTCAAGACCAGCCTGAGCAAGAGTGAGACCCCCATCTCTACTAAAAATTAAAAAAATAGAAAAACTAGCCAGGCATTGTGGTGAACCCCTATAATCTCAGCTACTTGGGAGGCTGAGGCAAGAGGATAGTTGCTGTGAGCAGAAACCTGGCAGGCTTCCTTGGCCCTTCTAGGTAAGGCAGAATCTCATAGTGGTTAAACTATCATAAACTCTGGAGCCCCATTTTTTTTGTAAAACTCTGTTTTAACCATGAGCAAGTGTTATGCCTATGGACAACTTACAAGTTGCTGTGAGCTGTGATGCCACACCACTCTACCCAGGGCAATACAGTGAGACTGTCTCAAAGGGAAAAAAAAGGCGTAGGAGGATAATCAAGAAATAAAGTTATACAGGAGAGAACAGATAAAGAATATCAAGAAGAAAGCGCTTATAGGGTGGCGCCTGTGGCTCAAAGGAGTAGGGCACCGGCCCCATATGCCAGAGGTGGCGGGTTCAGGCCCAGTCCTGGCCAAAAACTGCAAAAAAAAGAAAGAATAAAAGGGAAGAAGAGAGCACTTATAAAATAAAGACTAAGATGCCAGTAGGTTCAGCATTATGAAAGTTCAAGTCCTTGGAGAAGGAGGCCAGACATGGGAGAGTGGAGGAGTGTAGGTCACACCCTGAGAAGCAGAGGCAAGACTGAGGTGAGCACATGGATAATATGTCAATTTTAATGGTAGTGGAACAGCCCAATGTTATTAATACCAGAATAAAAGCGTCTTTTGTTCAGAAGCAGATGTTTAAAATCAGAATTGAATCACTAGAAGAGTGCTGCTCCCACCTTTTCTCTGTGATCAGTGGAGCATGAAGTTCAAGGAAAGAAAGCACAGAACAGTAGACAGATAAGAATGAGAAATGTTTACCTGTTTTCTCTCTTTTTTTATTTTGCAGAGTGGTTGAGGCTATGGTATAAAAGAAGGATGAGCTCAAGGAGTAATCGTAAGATAATTACATGTCACTGATACACATGTTCAGTAGAGTGACAGGAAACAAAAGCAAGAAAGCCAAGATGTTTTTATAATGGTCTGTACTGGGGCTTCTGAAAGGGTGGTCTATGGATTGCCGAGGTCTCTGAGACACCATTTAGGGATTGATGAGGTCAAAACTATTTTGGTAATCATTCTAGAAAATTAAATGGCTTTTTCGCTACTTGGCAACTTGGTATTGAAGTTGCATCAACAGAGCAAAAGAAGTAGTGTGTAAAACCACCAGCCCCTTGGCAGGAATGGAGACAGGAATCCCAGGCCAGGCGGGCAGCAGCTGAACTTTTCACAGACCTGCAGTCACAGGAAAGGAAAAAGGAATTTCCACTCATAGGTCATTGATGGATCAGTGAAAACTATTAATTTTATTAAATCTTGACCCCAGAGTACATATCTTTTTAAAATTCTGTATGAAGCCATGGAAAGTACACATAAAACATTTCAGCCACCATCCAAATGAGATGCTTGTCCCAAGGAAAGAAACACTCTTGTGTGATTATCTGATCTGTGAACCAAACTAATTGTTTTTCCATGAAACATTATTTTTAATTAAGGAATGACTAAGTATAAAATGTTTATTCAGCATTTTCGGTCTGGCAGATTATTTTCCTGAAAATGAAGGAAATGAGTGTATCACTTCAAGGAAAACTGAAAGTATTTATTACCAATGATGAAATTCTGACTTGAAGCAAAACTGAAAATTAGAAAACTTCTGTTCTCCACTGTAAAGAAATTTCCCGTAAGACCAGTGCTGTTATTAACAAATATGATTTGCTCTTATTGTATAATGAAATGGTTCAGCATTTGCAAAGTGACATAATGCAATCAACTAATACATATTTCCCACATGATCAATGAGTAATGTTACAAAATCAGGTATGAGCAGCACATTCATTCAAAGTTGAAGATAGACTAATGAATTTAACTGTAGAGTACAAAAAATGTGTTGATGACATTTCCACGTCCACAAATTCCAACCAAAGCTGAAGAAACTAGCAGTTGTTAAGTTTGAGTTTAATGCTAAAGAAAAATATTCACAATTATGTGTAAAAGCCACTAAAAAAAAACTTCCTTTTTCCAGCCACATATCTAGGTAAGTCCATATTTTTTTCATATGCTTCAACCAATCAACATATTGCCACTGACTGAAGGCAGAAACAGATACGAGAATCCAACTGTCTTCATCTAAATAAGACTCTTAAAAGAACCACAAATGTAAAACAATGCCACTATTCTCACTAAGTTTGTTCGCCTAGAAAAAATATTTATGTTGACATGTAACAGGTGTATTGTTGTTACTTTAAATGAATTGATAAAGAAATGTTTTTAAAAATCCCTGTTTTAATTTCCAATGTGATAGACTGTGCTAACAATAACCTATTAACAGAAGCTCTTTGAATCATCAGTAATTTTTTTCTTTGAGAATATATTACGGGGGTACAATTGTTTTGGTTGCACGATTTCCTTTTGTGCAGTTTGAGTCAAAGTTAAACATACCCCAAATCCTCTATAATTTTTAAATATGTAAAAAGAGTCCTGAAACAATAAATCTGACACCTCTGTAAACATAAAGTGATAAGAGAGCCTCCCCGGGATAATGGCAAACTTTCATAACTAGCAAGTGAAAACGAGACTCAAATTGAAATGAGCGTTCAGGTGTTAAGAAGGATATTTAGGATCAAATGGCAGATCTGTAACAGTATGATCAAAATATTTCTGAATGTATATGAATCGTGCCCTGTGATTGCACCAATGTACATAATTATGATTCAATAAAATTATTAAAAAAAAAAAAAAAGAAGGATATTTAGAACTACGGATCTCTTAAACTACTGGTTTGGATAAGTTATTGAAAGAGTTGAACCCAAAGACACCACCTTCAAGGTCAACTCTGAACTATCAATTATAGTGCAATAGCTCTGATAATTCTACTTACTGATATCTAGGCCACAGACCATACAACAAGACATAAACACCCAAAGGCAAAGGATAAATTCTTTCATGTACATGTAATCCTTCAAAACCTCTTTGAAGTTGATTTTTACATTCTCATTTTACAGAGGAAAAATTCAAATAGCAGAAAGCATGAGTACTTTAAGTCCCAACAAAGTAAATATGAGAGCCTAGATTTTGAGCTGCTTTTGATTTCAAGTCCAGAGATTTTGTCCACTGTATCCCAAGTGCCTTCTGTCAGGTTTACCTGGTGGAGGTTGGTGTGAGAGTTTTGGGGTATGATGTATCTGTTTGTTTATTTTACCATGTAAATAAATTCTACCTATTCCATTTTACTGGATGTTTATGCAACAGTGCAGCGATCAGGGATAATATTGTATTATAATATATTTGATTATAATGTATTTAAACATTATATAACCTAGAAAATATCTTTACACAAATACATAAAGTGTTCTTGTGGTGAAACCTTGAATGTCCCCATTTTTTCTGAGGTTTAAACTGCTGTAATTGTTCTGTGCCTTGTATTTGTGTCTGTGTTCCTCATTAATAGCTGTTAATCATGTGTTCCATTAACAGCTACTCTCAGAAGAATTAGGTCTAAGCTTTTAAAGTAAGTGTAGGGTGATGGCAATTATATCAATAACTAAAGCCAATAGATTTTGAAATTCAAGGAAGGGAAATAACTTTCACTGCTTTTCTGGGATTCATCAATGTTATGACTAAATGCATTGCTTTGAAACAAATATTTTTTGTTAAAAATGTGTATGATATGGACTTGATACCAATGTTAAATCTAGACGGATAGATAATAAGTTATTATTACTTCAAGTAGAAAATTTGGGCTACATAAGAAACGTCAACAAAGAGGCATGTTACATAAATAATATATTGAGGCTTAAGAAAATTAAAGACTATGTGAAGAGCTCAAGTACAACTTGGACTTTACCCAACCAATTCAAGCAGTGTGACTTCATCATATATGCCCTTATATTAATCTGAAATTAAAAAGTAAATAAAGTAAATGTTTAGAAAATAACATGTTTAGAATCCCTGTCACATAAAATGATTAGGTTTATAATAAATTGTTGACATATTTACTTACAGCTGATCTCCTTTTATGGGATTTCTCACTTGACTTCAGACCACTGTGGTAGGCAATGTGGAATTATGGAGAAAAAGGAGAATACACCATAGGGCAGTTAAGAAATAACAGAAGCTGAAATTTGAGGTCCTTTCATACTATATATTCAGTGGTATTAATTTGTAATTTCAGTAACAACTTTTCTCTTGGTTTCTTAAGACTACCTTGATATATTGGAAAGAAAGAACAAATTTGCTCTGTATTTTCCCCAAATGTATATTAATTGGATGGCCAATACTAAGGAGTAGATATTAGTACAATTTAAGAGAGGACATGAAGTGATGTCCAGGACATCCTGTGTTCAAGATGCAGGAATAATAATTATACTCAGTGAAAGATGAGAAAGACCAATAGAAAAAGAAAACATGTTTCCTTTCTCCCCACATCCATGCCAGCATCTGCAATTTTGAGATTTTTGTGATATAGGCCATTCTCACTGGAGTTAGATGGTATCTCAGAGTGGTTTTAATTTGCATTTCTCTAATACTTAGGGATGATGAGCATTTTTTTCAAGTGTTTAATGACCATTCGTCTGTCATCTTTAGAGAAGATTCTATTCATCTCTCTTCCCCATTGATGTATGGGATTCTTGGTTTTCTTCTTGTAGATTAATTGAAGTTCTGTATAGATCCTGGTAATTAAACTTTTGTCAGATTCAAAATGCGCAAATATCCTTTCCCATTGGGTAGGTTGTCTATTTGCTTTGGTTGTTGCCTCCTTGGCTGTACAGAAGTTTTTCAGTTTAATTAAGTCCCATTTACTGTTGCAGTTGTTGCTATTGCCATGGCAGTCTTCCTCACAAAGTCTTTCTCCAGGTCAATATCTTCCAGTGTTTTGCCAATTCTTTCTTTGAGGATTTTTATTGTCTCATGCCTTAAATTTAAGTCCTTTATTCATCTTGAATCAATTTTTGTGAGTGGAGAAAGGTGCACATCCAGTTTTAATCTTATACATATGGATATCCAATTCTTCCAGCACCATTTATTGAACAGGGAGTCTTTTCCCCAGTGAACGCTCTTGTTTGGTTTATCGAAGATTAGATAACTGTAAGTTGTTGGTTTCATGTCCAGGTTTTCTATACAATGCCAAGTATCTATGTCGCTATTTTTGTGCCAGTACCATTCTGTCTTGACCACCATGACCTTGTAATACAGCCTAACATCTGGTATGGTGATACCCCTGGCTTTTTTTTTGTTTTTTTTTTACTAAGAACTGCCTTAGCTATATGTGTTTTTTTCTGGTTCCACACAAAATACAGAATCATTTTTTCCAGGTCTTAAAAGTAGGATGTTGGTATTTTAATAGGGATAGTGTTGAATCGGTAAATTATTCTGGGAATTATAGACATTTTAACAATGTTGATTCTTCCCAGCCATAAGCATGGTATGTTCTTCCAATTGTTACAGTCCTCTGCTATTTCCTTTCTTAGGGTTTCATAATTTTCTTTAAAGAGGTCTTTCACTTCTTTTGTTAAGTAAATTCTTAAGTATTTCATTTTCTCTGGGGCTATGGTGAAGGGAGTTATGTCCTTAATTAACCTCTCATCTTGACTGTTGTTGGCATATACAAAGGCAACTGACTTGTGGACATTGATTTTATATCCTGGGATATTACTCTATTTTTTGATGACTTCCAAGAGTCTTGTAGGTGAGTCTTTGGGGTTCTCTAAGTATAAGATCATATCATCAGCAAAAAAGAGAGAGTTTGACCTCCTCTGCTCCCATCTGGATGCCCTTTATTTTCTTGTCTTGTCTAATTGTATTGGCTAGAACTTCCAGCACTATGTTGAATAGCAATGGTGACAGAGAACAACCTTATCTGGTTCCAGTTCTAAGAGGAAAAGCTTTTAGTTTCACTCCATTCAGTAAAATATTAGCTGTGGGTTTATCATAGATAACCTCGATCAGTTTAAGAAATGTGCCACCTATACCTATACTTTTCAGTATTCTAAGTACAAAAGGATGCTGAATTTTATTGAATGTTTTTTTGCATCTATTGAGAGGATCATATAGTCCTTGGTTTTACTACTGTTGATACTTTACTACTGTTGATACGGTGGATAACATTTATGGACTTTCGAATATTAAACCAATCCTGCATCCTGGGGATGAAACATACTTGATCATGATGTATGACCTTTTTTTTTTTTTTTTTTTTTGCAGTTTTTTTGATCAGGGCTGGGTTTGAACCCGCCACTTCCGATATATGAGGCCAGCACCCTACTACTTGAGCCACAGGCACCGCCCTGATGTATGACTTTTTTGATAATAAGCTGTAATCTATTGGCCAAGATTTTGTTGAGAATTTTTGCATCAATATTCATTAGTGAAATTGGTCTGAAATTCTCCTTTTCAGTTGGGTCTTTACCTGGTTTTGGTATCAGGATGATATTTGCTTCATAGAACATATTGGGGAAGATTCATTCCTCCTCCATTTTTTGGAATTTTCTGTAGTATAGGAATAAGCTCTTCTTTGAAAGTTTGATAAAATTCTAATGTGAAGCCATCCAGACCAGGGCATTTTTTTGTTGGGAGATTTTTTTTTTAAATAATTTTATTAAATCATAATTGTGTACATTGGTGCAATCATAGGGCAGAATGTGCTTCACATACAATCAGAAATATTTTGATCATACTGTTAGAGATAGCCTTCATGGCATTTTCTTGATCACTATATAAAGACATTGATACTCTACATTTAATAAGTT
>CAUYON010044790.1:0-17425 GCA_963573935.1 Arctocebus calabarensis
TTTTTTGAGACAGAGCCTCAAGCCGTCACCCTGGACAGAGTGCTGTGGCATCACAGCTCACAGCAACCTCCAATTCCTGGGCTCACGCGAGTCTCCTGCCTCTGCCTCCCAAGTAGCTGGGACTACAGGCGCCCGCCACAACGCCCGGCCATTTTTGGTTGCAGCCACCACTGTTTGGCAGGCCCGAGCTGGATTCGAACCGGCCAGCTCAGGTGTACGTGGCTGGCGCCTTAGCCCGTTGAGCCACAGGCGCCGAGCCTCTTTCTTTTTTTGTAAGACACAGAGTCTCATTTTATTGCCCTCGGTAGAGTGCTGTAACGTCACAGTTCACAGCCACCTTCAGCTCCTGGGCTTAGGCGATTCTCTTGCCTCAGCCTCCCAAGTAGCTGGGAGTACAGGCGCCCAGCACAATGCCCCCCCTTTTTTATTGCAGTTGTTTAGCTGGCCTAGGCTGGGTTCGAACCCACCACCCTCAGTGTATGTGGCTGGAGTTTTAACCCCTGTGCTATGGGTGCCGAGCCAAACGTGGACATTTTTGACTAAAATGATGTTGTTAATGTTTAATGTTATGCAAAGCACAAAATGAAAAAGACTCAAGGGATGTTTCCATCAGCTAATGCTGTTTCTGTTTGACTTTTGCAGTTTTCCAGAGCAATGGGGACTCCCCACTGGGCCTTCCTGGTTGTAGGCTGTCTCCTCACAGGTACGATGCTCGTCCTCTGAGTTTGTTGTCATGGGTGCCTTGTTTCCTAAGTTCTGCGTTCTGTGGGTTTGCACAGTCCGGAAGAGTGAAGAGAAAGAGTGTATTTATAAGATGTTACCTAGAATGGCCACAAATGTTCAGGCCCCTTTGCTGTATAGCACTAATGCCATTTCAGAAGGAATACTGTCCCCCAGAAGCTTTAGTATATGTATCATCTTGGCATTGAAATGTCAGTAGTAATAGTCTAAATTCAGTCACTACCTGCTTCCTTTTCCTAGGACAAGGGCTTTCAGCAGAGGTGGATCAGGTAATTCCATATTTAGTGGGGGCAGTGGTACCCCTGCAGTCCCTTGGGAGGTTGAGACAGGATAACGTGAGGCCAGGCGTTCGAGGCCGCAGTGCGTGAAGATTGTGTCTGTCAACGGGCACTGCGTTCCAGCCTGGGCTACATGGTGAGACCTTCTTAAAAAAAAAAAATGTTCAAAGGGAATAAATAGAAACTCCTTGCCCAGGGACTCATACCCGTCTTAATGAAAGATGCTTATGTTGCTAATCTCAGAGCCACCTTTACCTTTCGCTTAGAAACCAACTGATAAGTGAGTGTTTTATTAAGCAAGAGGATGCCATCGGGGCCTTTTATTGAAATATTTATTGGACCTTCTTAGTTTTCATCCAGATTTTTATGCACTGCCGATGTTCACCATGAAAGCAGTGCTTTCGTCGTCTGAGGAATTAACTCAGTCTTTCAGTGCCTTTAAGTCTTATCTATTTGGACATGGTGGAGTTGAGCAAGACCAGAGGTTCAGCACTTCTTAGCTGCACTAAGTCTGCCCAGCTGCGGGGCAGGGGTGGGCCACATGCACACAGAGCTGGCCTGAGCTTCAGGAGTCACAGTGGTCACATCCTGAAATTGGGTGGGATTCCCACATCCGGCTCCAAGGGAGGTCAGAGACCATTAATTAATAAATAACTAATTAAGACATAATTAAGACTGACAGCTCTTCTGTCAGTTTTAGAGGCAAGGAAAGCTAGACTGAAATTTGAGGCTCTAAGATGAACTCAGAGCTTTCATTTTGGGCTTTACCCATTATTTGTGAGTTAAAATCTACGCCACCCTGCCTGGGCCCTGGAGGTCATCAGGGAGACACAGTGTGCAGCAGGGCTGGTAAGCCATGGAGACAGACGCGTCTCGAGCGCAGATCTCCCTGCCTCTGTCCTCATCCCATGTTTGTAACTAAGGAAACCTCTCTGGGGAATGTGGACCACAAAGACCATACGTGCTTGAGTCTGTGCCATCTTGGGACATTTTGTGGTCACACATAAGGGTCTGAAATATGGAATTGGAATCAATTCCTCTATCCGTTTGAGTGTTTGGAGGGGTGAATCTAGGGGGGCTTGGCAGGGCTATTGAGGCCTTTGGAACCGTCGCTGCTCTCAGCAGATGCAGTGGCTGTTACAAGGGGGCGCCTTTCATGGGCATCCAGGCTAACGGATTTTTGCGTAGAAATGGTCGTTGTTCATATAAGCTGTTACTGTTGCTCCTCGCAGCTCTCCCGGCGAGACCGCCCTTTCGAGCTCCCCCCCATTCAGAGCCTGTTTCCTTTCGCAGGGCCGGGCCTAATCTTCTGCCAGCTTTCATTCCCCTCCATCCTCCCAAATGAAAATGAAAAGGTCGTGCAGCTGAATTCATCCTTTTCTCTGAGATGCTTTGGGGAGAGTGAAGTGAGCTGGCAGTACCCCACGTCTGAAGAAGAGAACCCTAGTGTGGAGGTCAGAAATGAAGAGACCAACAGCGGCCTCTTTGTGAAGGTGCTGGAAGTGGCCAACGCCTCGGCAGCCCACACGGGGCTGTACACCTGCTATTACAACCACACTCAGACGGAGGAGGGCGAGCCCGAGGGCCGGCACATTTACATCTATGTGCCAGGTGAGTGCCCTGAGCCCTGGACCACGCTTGGGCTTGTATCGACTCTCCTGCTAACTGTGCTAAGGTTTTTTAAAAATATAAAAATAATAAGTAACTGTTGGAGGAAATCTGAAAAATATACGCGGACATACCCAAATAGAGATCATTGGTAATGTCATTATCAAAAATTTTCATTGTTAACCTTTCCAGAGCTGTATTCAGTTTTGAAAATCTTCATCACGGCATGTCCGTTTTTGGTATTGTGCACAAAATCTGGACTATATTCATTTCTGCTCGGTTCAGTCAGGTTGAAGAAGTATTCACAGTGTGGTAGGTGCTGCATCAAGTGTTGGGGACACAGAATTATAGGTGGGCTCCATCTTGGAGTTGCTGATGACTCCTGATAATATCTTCTAGATAAAAATCCAGTTTTTCACATTTAACTCTTGATGAATTGGAAGGGAGTTTTTTTGGTTTTTAAATAAAATCGAGGGGGGGAAATCCCATGCTAATGATGTCATCCTGTGTCATCTGAGAAGCAGATGTTATTAAGCACGTAAGGGTCATATTAGGGGGCATGAGGTGGGATTGTAGAGGCCGAGAGAGCCTTCTGACTGCCCGGTAAGACCCTGAGTGGAGGGAGAGGGAAGGGGGGAGGCACATGAGTGTTAGATGCTGTGCTGGACAAGGAGGCCCAGCTGCCCTCCAGTCTACGGACCCAGTTCTGCTCAGTTGTTGGCTAGAGGCTTCCCTGCAGAGTGTGGCCTTAGTCTATGATGGACAGCTGTGCCCTGTGTAGTTGAGGAACATGCTGTGGTTTCTCACAGCAGCCATGTAAGCTGACAGGGCTTGGCCATGAACTTGAGATGTATTTGGTCCACCTCCCACTTAGCATTCCTTGTGCACTCTTTAAGATTCAGTATCTGTGTCTGTGTCTGTACATGGGGCCTTTTGGCGAGGTTAGCTGGCAAAAGAAAAGACCCTGCTGCTATTTATTTATTTACTTATTTATTAATTATTATTATTATTATTTTTGAGACAGAGCCTCAAGCTGTCACCCTGGATAGAGTGCTGTGGCATTACAGCTCACAGCAACCTCCAATTCCTGGGCTCAAGCGAGTCTCTTGCCTCTGCCTCCCAAGTAGCTGGGACTACAGGCGCCCGCCACAACGCCCAGCCATTTTTTGGTTGCAGCGTTATTGTTGTTTGGCAGGCCCAGGCTGGATTCGAACCCGCCAGCCTCAGGTGTATGTGACTGGCGCCTCAGCCCATTGAGCCACAGGCGCCGAGCCAGCAATTTCAAACTCTTGGACCCAAGGGATCCTCTTGCCTCAGCCTCCCAAGTAGCTAGGACTACAAGTGCCCACACAACACCCAGCTATTTTTTTGTTGCAGTTGTAATTGTTGTTTAGCAGGCTCAGGCTGGGTTCAAACACACCTGCCTCGGTGTATGTATGTAGCCAGTGCCCTAACCACTTGAGCTACAGGTGCCGAGCCCGTAGCCCCATTTTAAAGATGAAGAAACCAAGACTCAAGAGCACAGTTGGTGTTTGAAGCCAGATCCTTGCTGAGCATAGTGGCTTACACCTGTAATCCTACCACTCTGGGAGGCCAAGGTAGGTGGATCTTAGGCAGTGCCTGTCACTCAAAGGAGTAGGGGGCTGGCCCCATATGCCAGAGGTGGCCAGTTCAAACCCAGCCCTGGCCAAAAACTGCAAAAAAAAAAAAAGGTAGGTGAATCTTCTGAGCTCAGGCATTCAAGACCATAGTGAGCAAGAGCAAGACAGGGTCTGAACTAAAAATGGAAAAAACTAACTGGTTGTTGTGGCAGGTATCTGTAGTTCCAGCAACTTGGGAGGCTGAGGCAAGAAAATCACTTGAGCCCAAGAGTTTGAGGTTGCTGTGAGCTATCATGACACCATGGCACTTTACCTAGGGTGACAAAATGAAACTCTATCTCAAAAAAAAAAAAAAAAGCCAGATCAATGTGACTCTCACACCATCATTCTTCTCCTGCCAAACTGATATGTCCTCAGCAAAGAGGGCAAGGGGCACTGAACCTGTGTACTGTGCCTAGGACCTGGGTGACTTGAAGGGTCTGGCCCAGAAATAGAATGCTGTGGGGATGAGGACCCTGGGGTCTTTGTCACAGCCCTCTAACTTTCTATACAGGTGTGAGGTGCACTTGGGTGAAGGCAGGCAGTAAGGACATGTGGGCATATTACATGTGAGTGTCCAGGTGGGGGTCCATGTCTGAGTGTCTGAGTGTCCCAGTGCAATAGGGAAGGAAGCACTGTGGCACATGCAGCTGTTCTATGTCCTTGTTTTACCAATGAAGAAACTGAGGCATAGAGAGGTGAAGGATTAGCTCAAAATAATACAACTCATGTGTCTACCCATGGTAGGTGTGTGTATAGGGACATGGGTGTTTGTGTGTGTATAGGGTGGGGTGAGCAGGGCAGCTGCCTGCATCTCCAACCCTGTAATAGACCCTCCCTATCTCACCGACCTGCAGGAGAGAGGGGAACGGTAATAACTGTTTTGCCCAGTGGATCCGCCTCATGTCACAGCCTGAAAATGTGCCTTGAGGCCTGTCTGACAGAGACCCCTCCCTTGTCCAGGCTTGACCCTAGTCTGATCCCTAGTTTGTGTGTCTTTGGCACCTGGCCTACGTTTCTTATCTCCAGATTGGCCTGACCAATGGATGCCAGCAGGTGGGAGGCTGACCAGGGGGCTGTTCCAGGAACAGTGGAGTGTGTGTCTGTCCCCTCATCAGACTGGGAGCTCCCTGAGGGCAGGAGCTCTCTTGCACCAAAGTAGGGATACTCCAGGACCTGGCCTCTGCCCCTCAACCCCAGAGATGGTCTCAGAGGAAGGAGTATCTGCATGACAAACACTGTCTCTCATAGTAGCCCTGACTCCCCAGATCAATGTCACCTATTTGAGTTCCCCACACCAAACCTGGGACGGCAGCTGTATCAGAGGGGCTGCAGTCCTGGGCAGTGGGGCAGAAGTGCTTGACTAGCCTGGAATCAGACTGCTGCCCTCTCCTGCCCCACCCCACCCAGCCCTATTCCCATGGACTCTGACCACTCCTTAGTTCTCTTATCAAAAAACCCACCAAAACTAGCCATTGAAACTCACCGCCTCTGGAGCCTGGCACCTCACCCTGCCCCACCCTGTCTGCCCTGCTCTGGCATCCAGTGCCCACAACAGGCCAATTCTATTCCCAGGAAGACCCAGAGGGGAGCAGAGCTGGCACCAGGAGGCAAAGAGACCTTCTGTCTGGACCCCCCATTCCACTCTCCTAATTCTCTGGGGGTACATCACTCTATACCCTCTGACAGAAGAAGAGGATAAGATAGGGTGAGGGTGGTAGGCCAAGGCATTACCCAGAAAAGAAAAGGGAATCTGAGAGTGGAGGCAGTGCTGGGAGATCAATGTCTGGTCTAGGGGGTTGTGGGGAGTTAGGTGAGATCAGCCGAAGAGGTGAGTCACTTGTCCCTATCAAGAACAATAGCGCTGGCTCAGCACCGGTAGCTCAAGCGGGTAAGGTACCAGCCACATACACCAGAGCTGGCGGGTTCGAATCCAGCCCTGGCCTGCCAAATAATAATGACAACTACAACCAAAAAATAGTGGGGCATTGTGGTGGGCGCCTATAGTCCCAGCTACTTGGGAGGCTGAGGCAAGAGAATCGCTTAAGCCCAGGAGTTGGAGATTGCTGTGAGCTGTGATGCCAGGGAACTCTACCCAGGGGGACAGCTTGAGACTCTGTCACCAAAAAAAAAAAAAAAAAAAGGAAGAACAATAACAGTGAGGAGGAAGCCATGAGGTTCTCACTCTCACCTGCCCCCTTACTGACCCCAGCAGTGATGGGAAACTGAGACCCAGAGTGGGAGAGTTGACATAGCCAGTCCTGGTGGAATGGGGGTAGGGGGGTCCTGTCCCCACTGCTCCTACCCTGGGCACACAGAGCACCTATTTGAGACTCACAGGCATGTCTGTGCCCTTCATTCGCTGACTGTGCCTCAGTTTCCCCATATGAAAAATAGAGGATAAGGAGAGTGAGTCAGTTTTATTATATGAGATAAGAGAACCAGGCAAAGCAGCCAGTACAGAGCCGGGCACACAGAAGTCGCTTTGTAAAACACAACCACCTCCTTCTGGTCTGAAGTCCTCGCCCCCACTTAAAATACACTACTCTCCAACTTCTTTAGAGGGATCTTACCTCCCCCTCCACTCCCCCACTGCTCCCAGCCTTAGTCCCCAGGTGTGAACCGGAGTGCCCTCCTCCAAGGGAAGTGGCACTTCCTCCTCCCCTCCTGCCACCACCCGCCTGGTCATGGTTTTGCTGGGAGTGACAGGGCTACCCGGCCTGCTGACTCAGCTGTAGAGAACTGGGGCTTGCCTAGCAACAGGCAGGCCTCGGGCAAACAGAGCCCCAGCCCTGGGCAGCCACACCCCTGCCGCAGGAATGCAGCCACATTCCTGGGGGGTGCCGTGGCACTGCAGCCAGGCACCTTCCTCTGCTACCTTGGCACTGGGTAGAAGGGAGCCCTCACACCAGGGCCCAGGCCTCCATAGCTGTTTGTGGGGTCCTAGCTCAGAGCCAGAGCCCTGCATCCTGAGGGGAGGAGGCCACAGTGAGGTTGTGAAGCTCTGAAATCTTCACATTCTTCTGTGACGTTGGACCTGGGTGCTCCGAGCCTCAGTTTCCTCACCTGTAAAGTGTAGCCTTCTGGTGGTGAGGACAGGGTGACAGAGCACAGGTCCAGGGTTTAGCACCAGCCTGCCTCACCCCCAGGATTCAATGATAGGGACCCACATCCCGTGCAAAATGAGGGAGGTCTTCTGGCTCTGGGGTCCTAAGGGAGACTGAGGCTCAGAGAAATGTGCGCCTCTCTGACGCCACACAGCCAACCCCCCATCCTCTCTGCCCGCCCTAATCAGCCCCACATCACAGGTCCACGAAGACCCCCAGGCCTCACTCTTCCCACTGGCCAGGGCCAGACCTGACTGGGGGAGGCTCTGGGCTTCCGTGTCCCCCTTCCTGGAGCTCCATCCAAGTAGGGGCCTCTGTCCTTCCTCTGCCCTTCTACCAGACCAGGCATTTCCCCGGGCAGGGCCCACATCACCCAACCCTGGCCCCCAGCGCCACCCTCAGGCAGTCAGGGGAGGCGTTTCCCTCAGGCAACCCTCCCTCTCCTTCCTTCCGGGCTGGGGTCTTTCGCGTCTCTCTCTGCCTGCCTTTTGTCTTTTTCTCTCTGCCTTTTCATCCTAAGACAAGGCCACAGGACAGAGGCATCTCAAGGACACAGGAAACTTGTTTCATGAAAAGGGGCCTTGACTGGAAGCTAGGCCATCTGGAGTTGCATCCCGATTCTGTCTCTGACTTGCTGTGTGACCTTGGGCAAGTCCCTTCCCTTCTCTGGGTCTTCTGTTTCCCCTTCTCACCTACCCTGCAAGTGAGATTGTGAAGTGCCCAACACATAGTAGGTCCTTGGAAGATAAGTCTCATGGGCATGCCCACCCCCATCCACTCACTCACTGCCTCCCTTAATCCCCAAAGATCTGCCTGCCTTTGCTACCCCTGTGGGTGGCTGAGCTAGAGTTCTAAATAGGAAGCTGAGGCTCCCGGGTGTGGGGAAGCAGGGAGTGGGAGGCGGAGCCTGCCAGGCCTGCCCAAGGGAGGGGGCTGCGTGTGGGCCCCTTGCCATTCACTGCTAAGCCTGGGTCCAGGCGCCTTTGTGCCAAGAACAAAGTGCATCAGCTGTTCTCAGACCTGCCTCTCTCAGCTCTGGAAAGGAAGGAAGCCCGGGCCTGAGGTGTGCTGTGGTTCCAGGAGCAGCCCCACACCCCAGAAACTTCCCACTACCCCAGGGTGTGAAGCTGTTGTAGACTGACAAACCCGGGTTCAGATCCCATATATTACTCATCAGGAGGCTTGGGCCAGTGTTTTAACCACCGGAAGCCTCAGTTTCACTATCTGTAAAGTGGACATAATAATGGCTCCAGCCTCATGAGTGGGAGGGTTGAATGAGATGATGTATCTGGTGCTTGGCTGGGCCTGGGGTCCAGTGTGCATTCTCCTTGTGGTATAGCTGCTGTCAGACTGGCTTTGTTCTTGCCTGGCTGTGTGCAGCATTGGCCAGAACAAACTTGGGTCTGAGTGCAAAATGCACGTGTGTGTGTGTGTGTGTGTGTGTGAGAGAGAGAGAGAGAAGATGAGAGAGAGAGAGAGGGGCTCTGAGCCGGGCTGCCCAAGTGTGTGGGAGATAAGGACCCAGCCCCATGCTTGCTCCTTCCTCAATCCCACCCTCTGGCATTCCCCCTAAATAGTAGTGTCTTACTCCTAGCTAAATGCCCTGGGCCAGGGACTGCCAAGGACTATGGTGACCCTAAAGAGGAGGAATTAAAGGCTTGGCAGATGGGGCTACTGGTCACCTGCTGATTAGGCCCCTACCTGGCCCTCAACCCTGGGCCTGGGGGTGGCTGGTTGTTCCCAGCCCATCATGGCAGCATGGTTCCAATGGGCGCAGCCCCCTCGAGTGTACTGCCAGTGCAGGGGTCTCTCCTGTGACCCTCAGACCTGAGCTAGCATCTGGGGACAAGGACTCTGTCAGAGAGCAGGGCCCAGGCAGCAAAGACTCGAGTTTCCAGGCAGGGGGCCAGGAGGCCTGTGGTCACACTTCGCCTGGGGCCTGGACTCTCGCCAACCATCAGTAGCCGAGATTGTTGGGTCATTTTGATTTTAAATGAAAAAGAACTTTGAGTGGAAACACATGTACCCCCCCCATCTTTCTTTCTCTGTCTCATCCTTAAATATTTCTTTTTTGTGTACCTTCCTTTCTTTGTTTTTCTCTCTCTCATTCTCTGTACCTCTCTCTCTCTTTCTCTCTCTGTCTCTCTCTCCCCCCTGGTGAAAGAGATCATAAAGGAAACAAGTTTCCTCTGAGTTTTTTCCTGCAGTTTTCAGGAGTCAGGAGAGGTACCAGATTACCTTCCTTGGTGTGTGGCCCAGGGCCCTGCCATAAAATCCCAGTGAGGCCATGGCCTCGTTCAGGCGCTCCACCCTAGCAGGGTAAGGGGTGTCTGAGTGGAGGCCCCAGGACTGGACCCCACCTCCCCTGAAGTCAAGCTGCCTCTGGATCTGCCCCTCTTCACTCTGTTTTCTACTAGTCATCTAAAAAAATAAGCCTGCAACTTAAAACAAGTCTTTAAACACTGGTCTGGTCCAAACCACCCATTCTGCAGCCAGAGACTGATGCCACAGGGGTTCATGACCTACACAAGGCCGCATAGTGCTCACTGGACACTCCTAAGCAATGTCACACTCAAACTCACTGTCACTGCAGTTCTTAGGTCCTTAGCAGAAGGGCAGTTTGCTTCTTGGGAGATGAGGCCCACTTCTTTAAGGTGGTCCCCCAGGCTAAGGGTCCCCTGGGAACTGTCAGGCCTTGGCTGGTCACCCTTCCCACCAAGACAGCTGTGTGGTTGGACCCCCACCTTTCAGCCTCTTCTGCCAAGCAGCAGAGAAGACAGAAGAGATGGCCATCCAGGGGGGACTGAGTCTAGGTCTCAGCTCAGCTGCTCAGTCTTTTTTTTTTTGGCTGGGGCCAGGTTTCAACCTGCCACCTCTGGTATATGGGGCCTGCGCCCTACCCCTTTGAGCCACAGGTGCCTCCCAGCTGCTCAGTCCTTTGTGTGACTATGACATGACCTTTCCCTGGCTGGCCTCGGTTTCCCCATCTTTGGTTTTTTGTTTTTTTTTTTGAGACAAACCCTCAAGCTGTCACCCTGGATAGAGTGCTGTGACATCACAGCTCACAGCAACCTCCAACTCCTGGGCTTAAGCAAGTCTCTTGCCTCCGCCTCCCAAATAGCTGGGACTTCAGGTGCCCACCACAACGCCCGGCCATTTTTTGGTTGCAGCTGTCATTGTTATTTGGCGGCCCGGGTTGGATTCGAACCCACCAGTTCAAGTGTACGTGGCTGGTGCCTTAGCCCTTTGAGACACAGGCGCCAAGCCGGTTTCCCCATCTTTGTAACAGAAAGCTTGCCTTTGATACTGAGCACATTTCTGCTCAGTGTGTTTTCATCTCCTTTCAGGGAAGAAAATTCTGGAACATCTAGCCAGGAATTCTGTCTCCTCTCCCAAAGTGAGAAAGAGCCTCTCCAATGTGACCACCCCCCTTAACTTTAGGTACCCTGTCTCCTGCATCCAAGGGGTGCAAAAACCTAGGGGTGAGATGCCACTGTGATCTTTTGGCACCTTGTCAAAAGTGTACCCTCTTGGGTGCCCAAGGTCATGTCAGGGCTCAGGTAGGGAGAAGGGCTTCCTGGGTGGTGAAGGGGAATTTTCCCCTCCTCCCTCAGTACCAGGAGTTAAGTGAAGATAAAGGTGTGAGATTAGCAAGACCAGGGCAGGGAAGCCTGTCTTTCCAGGATTATGCAAACCCTGCCTCCAGCCCTGGCTGTTTCCTCCTCCCTCCGCTCTACCCTGTCCCCGTTTGGCTTCTGAAAATGGCCAATAAAGAAAGATGGGGGGCTTCATGGTCACCTCTACTGGTCAGGAAAGAAAAATAAGTTGTTTAAGAGCCCAGGAGAGAAAGGGATGAGCCAGTGGTCCACCGTGGGCGATGCTTATTTCTGCCCTCTGGGACCCCTGACATCTACCTCCATCAGGAGCTGGAAGATGGGACAAAGTCCTCACCAGCCCTGGAGGTAGGAACCAGACCTGTCTCTTACTTCACAGGTAGGAAAATGAAGCACAGGATGGGGAGGCTTGCCAGGACTCACACAGACCCTGCCCGCTGAGCCATCTCTTCCTGGCTTGGGGACAATAGATTGCTAACCTTCCATGAATTTTGCAAGCCAGGTTTTCTGGGTTCCTTGAAATCAGACGTGGTGGGAGTAATTTACACCACAGCAATCAGTCAATGATCCAAACCAGGGCTTTTCTATTCTTTTTTCCTTTCAGAGAGCAGGTTGTTAAACATTTACCAGCTGACCACTGGCTAGAGGCCACCACATTTACAATGTCTGCAGGTTAGAAAGTCTGAGAGCTCAGGAAGACCTGTCATAGGACCTGTGATAGATCTGCTTGACTCCAAAACCAAAGCAATTCTTTCCTTCCTTCACGATGCCAAGAGTTAGTTTCTCTTTGTTCTCCACCAGGAGAACTTTCTGTCCAGGACAAGAAAGTGTCCTGACTGTCCCTTTGGGGCAAGGATTAAAGGTAGCACAGTCAGAGCTCTTGGCCAGCGCACTCTGCCCTCTGACAGTGCATGGTCCATGTCACAAATATTTACCAAGCACCTCACTTAACCTCCCGAGCCAGTTTCTTCCACTCCAGAATGGGGCTTGTCAACCTGACTTCATTTGTTCACCCATCCATTCCTTCACTTAGTGGATCCCCTGTGCCAGGTGGCATCTCAGAAAGATAATGGAATTTGGATTCTATTATTATTATTATTATTATTATTATTATTGAGACAGAGTCTCACTTTGCCACCCAGAGTAGAGTGCTGTGGTGTCATAGCTCACAGCAACCTCAAACTCTTGGGCTCAACCATGTTCTTGCCTCTGCCTCCCTAGGGCTATAGGTGCCCACCACAACACCTGGCTATTTTTTTTTTTATTTTGTAGAGACAGAGTCTCACTTTATCGCCCTCGGTAGAGTGCCGTAGCGTCACACAGCTCACAGCAACCTCTAATTCCCGGGCTTAAGCAATTCTCTTGCCTCAGACTCCCGAGTAGCTGGAACTACAGGCGCCCACCACAATGCCCAGCTATTTTTCTGTTTTGCAGTTCGGTTGAGGCTGGGTTTGAACCTGCCACCTTCGGCATATGGGGCTGGTGCCCTACTCGCTGAGCCACAGGCGCCGCCCAACACCCGGCTATTTTTATTTTTATTTTTTTTTTGAGACAGAGCCTCAAGCTGTCACCCTGGGTAGAGTGCTGTGGCGTCACAGCTCAGAGCAACCTCCAATTCCTGGGCTCAAGTGATTCTCCTGCCTCCGCCTCCCAAGTAGCTGGGACTACAGGCACTGGCCACAACGCCCGGCTATTTTTTTGGTTGCAGCCATTATTGTTGTTTGTTGGGCCCAGGCTGGATTCAAATCTGCCAGCTCAGGTGTGTGTGGCTGGCGCCTTAGCCGCTTGAGCTACAGGCACAGACCCCGCCCAGCTATTTTTGGAGATGGTGTCTGGCTCTTGCTCTGGCTGGTCTTGAACTCCTAAGCTCAGGCAATCCACTTGCCTAGGCCTCCTAGAGTGCTGGGATTACCAGTATGAGCCACTGCACCTGGCCCAGAATTGGGATATTTGCTTTGAGTTCTGGCTGTGCCAATGGCCTCCTTATTATCTTGGGCCTCAGCTTTCCCATCTGTACAATGGCACCTGTGTAAAGGTCCCTGTCAACTCCTCTCCCTTTCTCGGGGGTGGTGGTGTTGTAGGATCTCAGGGGGAGGCCTTTAGTCCTCAGGGTAACCAGTATAGCTGAGAGAAAGTAAGACTATGTCTCAGTTCACACCCTGGTGACAAAGCACACCCGTGTGATTCACACCAGCAGTGGTCTCTATTTCTGCTGCCTGGAATGGGGCACAGTCTGATCACTGCAGAGTTCAGAAACACAAGGAAGCGGTAATCCTAGCACTCTGGGAGGCCTAGGCGGGTGGATTGCCTGAGCTCACGGGTTCAATACCAGCCTAAGCAAGAGCAAGACCCTGTCTCTAAAAATAGCCAGGTATGACTTGGCACCTATAGCTGACTGGCTAGGGCGCCAGCCACATACACCGGGGCTGGTGGGTTTGAACCCAGCCCGGGCCTGCCAAACAACAATAATAACAACTACAACAACCAAAAAAAATAGCCAGGCATTGTGGGGGGTGCCTGTAGTCCCAGCTACTTGGGAAGCTGAGGCAAGAAAATCACTTGAGCCCAAGAGTTTGAGGTTGGCTCAGCAGCTGTAGTTCAGTGGTTAGGGCGCTGGCCACATACACTGAGGCAGGCAGATTCAAACCCAGCCCGGGCCTGCTAGACAACTGCAACAACAACAACAACAACAACAACAACAACAACAAGAATAGCCAAGCAGGGGCGGTGCCTGTGGCTCAAAGGAGTAGAGTGCCGGCCCCATATGCTGGAAGTGGTGGGTTTAAACCCAGCCCTGGCCAAAAACTGCAAAAAGAAAAAAGAATAGCCAAGCATTGTGGCAGACGCCTATAGTCCTAGCTACTTGGGAGGCTGAGGCAAGAGAATCACTTAAGCCCAGGAGTTTGAGGTTGCTGTGAGCTATGATGCTACAGCACTCTGCCGAGGTCAACAAAGTAAGACTCTGTCTCAAAACAACAACAACAACAAAAGAAACACAAGCAGGTGTAAGATACTCAGGAAATACTTCCTGCTGGAGTAGGAATACAGGAATTAGGAACAGGTCCTATTTTTTGAGCACTCACCATGTGCCAGGGCTTATGCTAAGAACATGCTTTATCTCATTTAATCTTCATAACAAGCTTCCCAGGTGGAAACTAGTATAATATACATTTTGTAGAAGGGGAAGCTGATGCCCAGACAGCTGAAGTGATTTGACCAAGGTTATTCATTTGTTCACAAAATATTGACTGATGGGGAGTTGTTTGTGGGGACAGAGTCCGTTTGGGATGACGGTGGTGATGGTTGCACAATAATATAAATGCACTTAATAGCCACTGAGCTATACGCTTTAAAATGTTTAAAATGGTATATTTTATTTTATTTTATTTTTTTGAGACAGAGCCTTAAGCTGTCACCCTGGATAGAGCCATGGTATCACAGCTCACAACAACCTCCAACTCCTGGGCTCAAGCGAGTCTCCTGCCTCTGCCTCCCAAGTAGCTGGGACCACAGGCACCCGCCACAACGCCCGGCCATTTTTTGGTTGCAGCCGTCATTGTTGTTTGGCGGGTCTGGGCTGGATTCGAACCCGCAAGCTCAGGTGTACGTGGCTGGCGCCTTAGCCCATTGAGCCACAGGCGCTGAGCCTAAAATGGTAAATTTTATGTCTTATGTCTCACCCCGGTAAAAAGACAAACTAAAGAGGTGTATGGATCCTCAGTGTTTCTGGCACTGTGCCGGATACTGTGGACATAACAATGAACAAACCGGACAAATATCTCTGCCTTTGTGGAGTTGACATTCTAGAACAGCACTGGCCAGGAGACCTTTCTGGGGGTGAATGACGGATGGATGGAAATGGTCTCTTGTGCCTGGCACAATAGGGTGGCCTCTGGCCACACGTGGCTGTTGAGCACTTGAAAGGATGACTGGTATATTGGAGGGTCTGACTTTCATTTTATTTCATTTTAATTAATTTAAATTTAAATAGCCACAGGTAGTGCCTTCCAAACTGGATGGTGCAGTTCTAAAAGGTCAGTCACATGTGAACAGTAGAGCCGGGATTAGAACCACTGTTTACCCGGCCTAACTTTGTGTTATTCAAGCTTTCATACACTGTCTTTTAGCAGTGTGGACTTCCTGCTTTAGAATCCCCAGGGGAACCTAAAACTTCAGGTCCCCAGTTTCCTCTCAAACCTACCGAATCAGAATCTCAAAGGCTGGGCTCTCTGGTCTATGTGTGTGTTTTTGTCAGACTCTCCGAGTGATTCTTTTTTCTCATGGTGGTGGTAGAAATGGGGTCTTGCTCTATTGCCCAGGCTAGTCTTAAACTCCTGGCCTCAAGTGATCCTCCTATCTTAGACTTCCAAAGCGCTGGGATTATAGGCATGACCCACTGTTATTGTCTCCAGGTGATTCTGATGCACGAGAGGTCAAGTTTAAGACCCAAACACTGCTGTATTTGTTTAACTCTCCCATCTGGGGAGAAAACTTGACTTGTGCAAGACCTCTTGGGCTCAGCCCAGGCCTACTTAGGGGAGTGTATCCTCCTTAGGATTCCCCAACTTGGCTAGCCCAGCCTTGGAGATAACTAGCTCTAGCTACCAGCCTGCACTGGTCCCTGGACAGCAAAAGAGTTGGCATTTCCGTCCTCCACCCAGAGAGGCAGGGAGGGCTCCTGAGTGGTCCTGTGCCATTCCCCTCTATCTCTGGGGCTTCCAACCAGCTCAAGGTCCTGGTTCTCACTGGTGGGCAGTGGGAGAGAGACTTGGCTTGGTGCCCACCCCGAAGACCAGCCTAGTCCAGCAAGTGGAGGAAGGAAGTAAAGGCAGCCGGCCTAGCAGACATAAGAGTAGGGGTGACACAGGGCTCAGGAATTTAAAAACAAACATTTAGGCAGAGAAGGAAGAGGCTGCTGTTGGTTGCTGGGCCAAGGCCGGCTGGTTCCCTCCCTCCCAGGGCAGAGGTGAATTCCAGCCCTGCTGATAGTGGCCCGGGCCTGGAAACAGTGCCCAGGGGGTTTCCACTCCCCAGAAGAGATGGGACAGGCACAGTGGCAGTGGCAGCGCCAGGCTCTGCTCAGATACCAGAGCATCCTAGTAGAGGATGAGGCTGTGGTGTGTGTCGGGGGGAAAGCCTAGCAAGAGGCTCAACTGTGGCAGGATTTCTCTTCAAGCATTTATTGAGCACCCATGGTGTTCCAAGCACTTGGAGGCAAAGGCACTGCCTGGCTGAGGAGAGCAGGAAGAAGAGAGATAATGAGGGACAGGAAGAAGAGAGATAATGAGGGAGATACTAGTGAGAGAGGCCCAAGGCCTGGGGGCCCTCCTGGAGGAGGTGGCACCTGAACTGAGCCCTGAAGGGCAAACTCTGACAGCGTAGGACCGAATCTTCTTCTTATTATTATTATTTTGTAGAGACAGTCTCATTCTATCACCCTCAGTAGAGTGCCGTGGTGTCACACAGCTCACAGCAACCTCCAACCCCTGGGCTTAGTTGATTCTCTTGCCTCAGCCTCCCGAGTAGCTGAGATTACAGGCGTATGACAGAATCTTATTAATCTCATCCCTTTCCATTTCCAGAGCCAGCGCCCAGTGAGTGGATGAGTGAGTATGTGAGTGACCAGTAGATACAAAGAATGAATGAATGAAGGATGAAGGAATGAGATAAGGTGAAGTCTAAAGTCTCAAGGCCCAGACTGCAAAAGAGGAGAGTATCTTCCTATCCCCTGAGCTATGAACTCTCTTCACTTACCTGAAGAGACTCTGGAACCAGCCTGCCTGGGTTCTAGTCCCAATTCAGTCGCCTACCAGCTGTGTGGCTTTGGACAAGTTACTTAACCTCTCTGGACCTCTGTAAAATGGAGTACTAATACTACCTACTTCATAGGTCTTTGTCAGAACTGAGTGAGTTTACACAAGTAAAGTGCTTAGAACAATGTTGGGCATATAGCGAGAGCTACTCCACGTGTGTCCACTGGTATTATTTAGGTAGTAGCTCACACATTCTTTAACTCACACACTCACTCTCTGATTGGCTCCTCGAGCAACCCCAGTCAGTTGTTGTGCAATCCCCATGTGCCAGGCTTTCTCCTCCCCAACTTCCCAACCCCTCCTGCCCCTGCCAGACGTTGGCCGCAGTGCTGACAATTACTGCAACAATTTTATTAATTCCTCTGAAGCTCAAAACAAACAAGAAAGAGCTGTCTGAAACAGGGATGGTGGGGCGGCTCCTGTGGCTCAGCGAGCAGGGCGCCGGCCCCATATACCGAAGGTGGCGGGTTCAAGCCCGACCTCGGCCGAACTGCAAAAACAAAAAAATAGCTGGGCGCTGTGGCGGGCGCCTGTAGTCCCAGCTACTAGGGAGGCTGAGGCAAGAGAATCGCTTAAGCCCAAGAGCTGGAGGTTGCTGTGAGCAGTGTGACGCCACGGCACTCT
>CAUYON010044792.1:0-12545 GCA_963573935.1 Arctocebus calabarensis
TCTTCAATTACGGTATGAACAAGATGAAATTTTTTTCCTTGCAAACTGATATGGGTGGTGTGGTGCTATGAGCTTTATCTTCAATACTACCTTGTCCCCTCCCCCCTTTTTTTTTTTGAGACTGAGCCTCAAGCTGACACCTTGGGTAGAGTGCAGTGGCATCACAGCTCACAGCAACCTCCAACTCCACGGCTCAAGCGATTCTCCTGCCTCCACCTCCCAAGTAGCTGGGACTACAGGCACCCGCCAAAACGCCCGGCTAGTTTTTGGTTGCAGCCGTCATTGTTGTTTGGTGGGCCCATGCTGAATTCAAACCCTCAGCTCAGGTGTATGTGACTGGCGCCTTAGCCACTTGAGCCACAGGTGCCAAGCCTATATTGCATAATTTTTTTTCGTAGTTTTTTGGCTGGGGCTGGGTTTGAACCCACCACCTCCAGCATATGGGACCGGGGCCCTACTCCTTTGAACCACAGGCACTGCCCCAATATTTTTAATGCAAACTTTGATTTGCTAACACAGATTACATTGTTATCAGTTCTGCCTATGTCTAACATCCATGTTAGAGATAATTGCACCTATTCATTTGATTTTTAAATGTTGCAAGTTAACGTGAGTTATTTATTAGTTTCAAATATTGAATCAAGATTTCTTAGTTTATCCCTCCATAGATAAAATGTGGCTAGAAAGTCTTTTAAGAAGGAAAAAAAAAAAACAATAAATGTGAGTTTTTTAAAATCAAATTTGTGTTCTGTGCTTTCTCTTTCCATCTTTATTTATACTAAAGAAAGAAGACAGGAATAAAGATGGGAAAACCCAGAGCTTTCTGCTGGCACACATAGCATCAGTGGACCAGAGACCTCTGAACCTCATGCCTGCACAAAAGTAACCAGAGAATCCAATGAAGTTTGGGCAGTTCACAGGCAGATGAGCAAATGCTCGGAGCTATCCTAAAGATCTTTTAAAACCTACTCAGTTGCGTATCAATGTAATATAATGAAGTACTTGTCTGTTTGCTTCTAGCTGTTGGAAACTTTACCCATAATTCCCTTCTCCCTATCTTCCTTTTCTACGTTCTCAGTCCTCTGTGTGCCCTTTACGATTAAACTGTCCTCATTAAATATTATTAGTACATTTTACATGGAATTATCTCATGTCATTTCTAATGCATATTTAATACACTTTACTGTCATTATCTTAAACAATTTAAAAAGAACTAAGACCACATGTGGATTAAATTTGACTACTAAAAATTACTTTTATTATACAATTTTATACATATGAACTTTTAGGTAGAATAAAAACTATCATTATGCTGCTTAACTAGAGATGGAATAGGCTCATTATCGGCTGAGGGACTTGTAAGATGGAGGAGGAGTATTTCTTTCAATAAGGTAAATATTGTCAGCCAAATTTCTGGTGTTACGATATTATTACATATTGGTCCACTGGACATCTTTGTGTCTACACTTTCATTATTCTGAGCAGAGCCTCAGAAAGTAAGGTTTCTATATAAATCAACCTAGAAGACTGAATCTGTTTATATATTTTACACATGCTCTCCTTAATATCCACTTAAATTTTGTCATTTTGTGAGGAATCAATCTTGAATTGTAGAAAAACATCAGTTCAAAAACATTATATATTTCCAGGTACTGGGGCTCACTCCTGTAAACCTAGCACTTAGGAGGCCAAGATGGATGGATTGCCTGAGCTCACGAGTTTGAGACCAGCCCTAGCAAGAGCGAGACCCCGTTTCAAAAAAATAGCTGAGTGTTGGGGTGGGCACTGATAGTCTCAGTTACTTGGGAGGCTCAGGAAAGAGAACCTCTTAAGCCCAAGAGTTTGAAGGTTCTGTGAGCTGTGATATCATGGCACTCTACTTTGTTGAGAGCAGCAAAGTGAGACTATGACTAAAAAAAAAAAATCATTATATATCAAGTAGTGCATTTAGTAAACTGTCATCATAAACTATATTGCATTCAATCCACATTTTCTTATGAGAATTATGCAATTAAGCATATTTACTTCCTCACCTTTTTCTTTGTTTTAATTAAACACACTTTACCAAGATGCTGAAACAGTTTCACTTAAATTTACTTTACAGTTGAGCTTGTGAAAATTGTGAATGTGAGTTATCATAGCTATATTTTATATTTTGGTTTGTTCTGTTCATTTGGGTTGTTATTGTGTGTGTGAGTTTGAGTTTTAGCTTTGTCTTAAGGGAATAACAGTGAGATTCAGGCCTTTTTATAGATTCCATATTTCTTATCAGTTGATATAGGAGAAAAGCATAACTTGTTCCATAATTTAAAATATTACAGCATTTTCTTACTTGTTAAACACAGTGTTTTTAATGTTAACCTGTATTTTCTTTTCCTTTTTCCTTGAAGCAAAAGGAGTCTTTACAGTTCTTGGCATTTGTTCTTGTGATGCTGCTTATGCAGGAAAAATCCAAATTCTATAATATCTTACTGACTATCCCAAGTTGTTGAGGTATCACAAAGAAATTAATAGGAAGCTTAAAAGGTAAATGCATCCTCTTTGTACATTTCAGGAAAGGATGGCTCCTTTGAATGTCAGAATTTTGGAAGAAGCTGAAATTGTAGGTTTCCTGGATTCCTTATCTTGTGGCCATCATCCTTAATTTTTAAAGCTTACAATGTTATATCTCTCTGAACATAATTCCACAGTCACATGTCCTGCCAACTGACTACACCCAAGAAATATTCTCTGCTTTCCAGAAGTCAAATCATTCGATTGACTCTATTTGAATAATCTATAACATTATCTCCAGCTCAAGGTCCTTAAACTTAGTCACATCTACAAAGTACCTCTTATCCTGTAAGATGAATTATTCATAGGTTCTTGGAATTATGGTGTGTAAATCATATTCTACCTACCAGAATTTCAAATACTTTCATTAAAATAAAAGTCACAAAACAGTGCCATAAATAAAGGAATACTAAAGGTTTTTGCTGTAGATTGAATTGTGTTCCCACAAAATTCCTATCCCTGATTGGATTTGGAGATAGAACCTATAAGGAGATAATTAAGGCTAATTGAGGTCATAAGGGTGTCTTCAATAGAGCTAGCAGCCTTATAAAAAGATGAAAAGTACCATAGTTAGCTCCTGTTCTCTCTCTCTCTCTCCTCTCTCTCTCCTTTTGAACAAGAAGGCAGCCACCTGTAAGCTAGGTAATCTCTTAGCAGAAATTGAATCCTGCTGAAACTTAATTTTGGGCTTCTGGCCTCCAGAACTGTGGTCAATAAATTTCTGTTGTTTAAGCCCCACTGTCTGTGGTATTTTTGTATAGCATCCTGAACAGAGTAATTTTACTCATTTCAAATTTGTAATTACATATAAGACTTTCCCTTTACCCCAGGTAATTAATTATTTGCTTACCTTTCCATAATTTCAGTAAAATGTTCATATATAGTTTTGTTTGGTATTAAGAAATAAGATTTTCTATATTTTATTTCTCTAGCCAAATATTTACCTTTAATCACTTAGGATACCTCAAAATTCTCAGCATTTATGTATTTTAAAAAATTTTCTTAAGTGTATATACTATGTATCTGTATGTATACATGTAAAATTTTGCATAACATCCATTCTCAGGATGTGTTACAATACTTCTAAGGGAAAAGATTTTGGAAATTCTAGTAAAAAAATGAAAAGTACAAAGATAAAAATATAGTGTCAAAGATTTCTTCTCAACATTATTCTATAATGAGAGGAACACAGAAAATTGAAATTGCAGGTCGGAAAAAGATGTGTAAGCAGAATATTCCCTTATTAACAGTTACTTCTCTGTTCTTCTCCATTTGAACAATGAAGTGCAGAGTTCTTACTATTTAATATAAGCTGGAATATTGCAAAGCACTTACTCATCTTCCATGTGCAAGATGAGTAAATTAATTGTTTTCCACACATACTCAATGGAATATTACCTAGTTTAGTGTGCCAAGCACATGATTTTTAAATTTCTTTCTGCAGCGAGAGCACACGGAATGGGCATGGGGGGTATGGGACAGAACCACAAGAGGGGCTCTACCTCGCACAATCAAATATTTTGACCTGCTTGTTTGTACCCTCTCATTAACTTCAAATACATTTTCTTTAAACAAAAAGAGTTCAAAGCACAGTAAAAAATAAATAAATAAATAACTATTTTTGTCTTTGTTTCTTTCTTATGAATAAAATTCTATTGATTCAGCAGGGAACAAAAGATTAGAGAGTTCACTGACTTGCCAGATAATACATGAAATCAAATTAAGTCATTGTCGACTCGAAAACCTGTAAGTTTGTATCCTTCAGTCTTCATCACATATAATTGCTTAAAAACGCCATGTTTTTTAAAATTATTCCCTACTGATGGTCATGGTGTACTTTGCCAATTTTGACAATTATATGCAACACTTGCGTTTGAACGCTAACATTGACCCTGGTCATGTTTAATAGCTACACTCACGCTTCCTGACATTTGTAGCAATGAGCTTCAGTAACCTATTTGTCCATATTTTCTCTCCCAAAAAATCCTATTTGTTCATCACTATTTCCCTTGACATATTAGAAGGGGCAATCAAATTTTCATGTCCCATTGTACAACTGCTATGTCTGAGTAATACATAAATTTTAAAAATAAAGAAAGCAAAAACAGGAAAACATTAGAGCATAGAGAAATAAGAGTAGTGACGCCTAAGCTCAATAAGAGCAGGGTCATATGACTTTTAACTTGCCAATAAATGCCCCATAGTATTACTCCACTACACACTTGTTGACCAGGAAAAAAAAATGGAGCCTTTTCACAAAACACATCACATAGCCAAGTTAAAAGCTTGTGACAAATAATAATAGTAGCTACAATTACATAAAACCAAAGATATCCTCCATCAAGCTTATTATTCTATTTGAATTTTGTTATTCATCTTTATCTTTTAAAAAGAGCATTGTAAATGAATCCCTTTATAGGAGTAAAACAGACAAATTAAATTTATTCCAAGAAGAGGATTCAGTTTGAATACAGAGTCAAAATTATGATAAACAACACATTCAAAAAACCATGAGAAGTTCAGTCTGAAGACATTTGCTCCCTAGGAGAAAGCTTCCAGGGATGATGAAGGATTGAGCTCTGGAGGTAGCTAAGCAACCACTTTACAACCATTGAAGCTTCCTTTTTTATGTGGCACAAGCTGCAGGCAAAAGCTGAACCTCGGGAGCCTAGAGAAGGAAGGGGTACAGGGGAGCAAACCTTTTGGGGGAGGGGCATTATTACTAGAGGGGCTTTACCAGCAAATACAAGCAGTATCACCTGGCTCTTTGTACCCTCAATGATTCCCCAATGATAAAAAAGAAAAAAAGAAAAAGAAAAAAAGCTGAACTTGGGAATCTTTGTGATCCTCTTGTAAACTTTGTTCTCATAATATTGTCCAGGTAAAATCAAGCATTTTTTCACTTATCTGTGCTTTCAGGTATGTTGGGCCCTATAGCAGGAATCTTACTCCTCTAATTCCACCTCCACTATTATCCAAGCTTCAGCTCCAGGGAATGTTTCCTCTTGTATGTCTTTTACTTCCTCGCCTTACAATAGTCTCTCCTTCCACCTAGGACACCATTTACTGCATTAGAAAGCCTTTCTGAAGTCAATATGCATTTACATCCATTCGAGTAAGTAGTGAGCTCTTTTGTTGCGTCTCTGAGGTTAACATTGTGTCTAGCATATAGTAGGTCTAAAATAAATTATTGCATATTATATAAAACATGAGCCAACCTAGAATTGTACTCTACATTGCTCAATTTAGCTCAGAAACCATGAGGCAAAAACATAATATGAAATTTCAAATGTGACGATAATGCAATTTTTATTGAAGAAGTAAATGCACTTCTGCCTTTTCAAGCTAAGAATACAGACTAAGCAAGGAGAAAAAAGTCTTTGAAGTGAAAATGCTTTTATGTATTTATCACTGTTGGCAGTGGTACTGATATCCAGTGACTTTGGCTTACTTATTTTGGAAAAGATTTCTGTGGGATCCACAATATACTTTCTGGTTTTATTGTAAATTTATCTTAAATTTATTAGAGAAGAAAATACAATAAATTGTTCTCTATTTCACTCTAATACAGTATAAATATCTATTTGAGATATTGATTCATTTTTCCTCAAGACAAAAATGACGAAGTAATTATTTGACATCTCATTTGTACTAATATGCCTCTGATACTGCTCTTAATGTTCTATTTTTTTTCTTGATAGGGCAATAAAGCTTACAGTGGAACCTTGGAAAAAAGTTTCAAGACATAAGAGGAATATAGTTGAACTCTGAGAGTTTAACCAGTGAAATGAACATACAATGGGAGGAGGATAAAAGTTTTCAAAACCAGGAGAAACTATTATCCAAATTAATCTATTTAAAGAAACAAAAGTACCAATGGAAGGATGTAGCCAGGTCAGAAATCAAGGTTTAGGATACTCATCCCTTCTTAATTGTTTCTCTTTTTAACTTGTAAAGAAAATAAATTATTTCTTGCAGTTAGGGAGGCTGAAAAGTTCAAGGTTGAGGGGCCATACCTGATTGAGTCCCTAGGAGATATAGATATCACATGCAGAGGAGGCCAAGTGTGCCCTTTCTCTTCATTGGGGATTCTTGTCATTACTATTTTGACATTCAATTTGCCAAGTTATGATGATCTTGTGTGTGTGTGTGTGTGTGTGTGTGTGTTTTGGGAGGGTTTGGGGGAATCCCTAGTAATAAGTATTTCCACTCCCAGAGCAGGGCTAATGAATATTCCCTAATCTGTGATGATAAGTAAGATACTTAAAGAAAAATACCACTTAGTCACAGGATCAATTGCAGAAACCACTTTCTCCCTCTCAGCATCCATGTAAATGATCTTCCAATTTTAAAATATTTTTTGATTTTATTCTATCTGCAACCATTTCACTATACAGGTTTGCTTTCCTCTTCAAGCATGAAAATCAAGACTTAAGAGCTCATTTCTCCTTTTCAGGATTCAATACATAGGCTTGATTTTATGGTTTGCTTGGAATTCAACTATTAGCTATTTCTTTAAATAAGAACAGTATACTTTAGCTCTCAAATGAAAGATTCAGGTGACTACCTTAAATGTAACAAAATGTCACTTCAGAAATCAATTTTACCTTGACAACATTATGAAAGCAAAGGTTACAGAAGAATCATAAAGATTCTCAGATTCTTTTCACCCCAGCTTTCACCATATAAAATGTTTCACTTCAACGACTGCAAAGTGATTGCTTGACCAGCTCCAGAACCCAAGCCTTCCCAATCCATAGAGGCTCTTTCTCTCAGACTTAAGTTCTCCCCCTTTTTTTTTATTTTTTTAATAGCTAAAATTACTTACTTACTTATTTATTTATTTATTTTTAATGATAATTTGTTTTATTAAATCATGGTTGTGTAAATTATTGCAATCATGGGGTACAATGTGCTGGATTTATATACAATTTGAGATATCTTCATGGAACTGGTTGACATAGCTTTCCTGGCATTTTTTAATGTTATCGTATACAGACATTTATATTCTACATTTAGTAAGTTTCACCTGTACCCTTCTAAGATGCTTGATTTTTTCCTAATGTGTTGTTTCTTATACTTTTGACTCTACTTCTAAACTGTCTTTGTTCCATTGAATAAATTATATGTGTTTGTTTTCATATTAAGAAATATGCTCTGAGTGTGACAGTCCAATGACATTCTTACTTTTATTATATAACATTCTGATATCTATCCCCTACTCATACATCCTTTTGTCATTTTGGAGGTATTGTAGAAGTCACATCTCTCTGTGGACAGTTATAATATTTATTCTAAGTCCCTGGATATTTTTATTATCTGACATTCTATGCCTGTATAGCAATTAGCTTCAATACAGATTCATGTATTTTTCTATTAACCATATAATAATAATTGTATGCTATAATGGATTTTCAGGCTACTGTTCTGAACAGCACTTACTTATTATGCTTTTTTTGTTAAGTCATTAATATAATCTTAAGAAGCTATGTCTGATCTCAACTGAGCATGATCTTGAATATTTAGAATTAATTTTTTCTTTGTGTGTATGTGTGTGTGGTGTGTGACATTCTTTTTATTAGAATATTGGGATTTATATAAGAAACAACTTAGTGGTTGAAGTCTATTCCTTCTCCACTCCTTAACTGAGATGCATCTCGGAGCCCTGACACCACATACACTATGCAATGTTGCTGCCGTCAAAACGAAGTCTTCATTCTTACTGTAGGCAAATTTAGATTTCATTCATCTGAGGAGTCTGCGCATTTGAGGGGGGTTTATGGGCATTGAAGCTAATCATAGGCATAATCAAGCACAGTATACAGTTTTCCTGGATTATGGTTAAGATTTTTGAAATTAAGTATCCACAAGGTGACTAATAAAGATGATGTATCAACAAGGCTAAGAAAGTCCAGATTTCCAAGAGGTAAAGAACATAGATTCTCAACTCCAACTGAATGGGATCTCAAGTCCAATTTCATCCATTTAATAACTGTGTGATATTAGGAGCTTACCCTCTCACTGTCTGTTTTCTCACCTGTGGAAGGAGCTGATAGTAAGTTTTGTATTATACCTATACCTAAACTATCTATTTATAGTCATTACTTTTTTATTTATATTTTTTGCATGTTCCATGAAGATCTATCAATAATAATAAAATAATGGTCATCCTCGACTATATAAAACACTGTTATGAAAATTTACTTTGTCCAGATAAAAATAAAGTGGATTGGCACAATTTTGTTGAATAAACAGATAACTTGGCCCACTAGTTTTTCATAAAATTTATAAACAATAAGTTTATTTTAAGTATTACTTTGGAACACATAGATAAAAGAAAAAGTCCAGGTTGTTGAACTGAAGCAATGAATTCACTCACATTAATCACTAAAATATATAACTTTAGGAACAGAACCAATGGTATCATGGAAGGCTGTAGTAGTAGCACTGGTAGTTGAGAAGATTAGTCTCCCAGTAATTTTGAAGGCATCATGCTTCAATACTATGTTGAAAGTTCATAAGGAGATGTTGATGATCTCTTATTAAATACAATATTGTGAAATATTCAGTGTTTCCATAAAGTCCATTTGCAATTTAATCATTATGGATGACCTGTATTTCTTTCAGTTGTAATTTACCACTTATTGTAGTGTATAATTACCATTCCAACACTAGAATTATATTTCTCCTGATTTTTATCCTATTTGTTCATACATTTTTCTTTTCTTTTTTTTTTTTTTTTTTTTTTTGTAGAGACAGTGTCTCACTTTTTTTTGTAGAGACAGTGTCTACCATCGCCCTTGGTAGAGTGCTGTGGCATCACAGAGCTCACGGCAACCTCCAGCTCTTGGGCTTAAGCGATTCTCTTGCCTCAACCTCCCTAGTTGTGGCTGGGACTACAGGCACTGGCCACAGAGCCTGGCTATTTTTTTGTTTTGCAATTCGGCCGAGGCCGGGCTTGAACCCACCACTTTCGGTATATGGGGCCGGCGCCCTACTCACTGAGCCACAGGAGCCGCCCTGATACATTTTTCTTATACCTCATTTTATATTTTTACTAACAGTTATATTTTTAGTGTATTTAAAGAATAAGAAAAAGTTCTTAAACATTTCTTATGTAGTTACCATTTCTGGGACTTTATCTTTTCGTGTTTACCCATATTTCAACTTGTGTTATTTTATTTCTTCTTGGGTGGCTGTCATTACATTTCTTACAGTGAGGGCCTGCCGATGATAAGAGTCCTAGGCACTATTACATCTAATCTTCTCCCCAGCCTTAGGTAAATTCTTCACCTGCATGAGAAATTTAAATCAGTTTAGCAAAATGAGGATTCTTATGTATGTCTCTGTGTACTATCCTCATTTTTAAAACTCTATCTTGTAGACAGAAGCAGATAAATTAATGTGCCACATTCGGTAAAAAATAAAAATATAGGACCTACATTTTTCAAAATTATGAAAAACTTCAGTGTAGATGTAGCAGAACATTAGACCAAGTATGGGGTCTTTTCTAGTGTATGGACTCTGTGTGGCACAGTCTCCATGTGGTCTATGCTGCCTGCACGCTGCAGGTGCATTGTTCATGTTCATGGAATTTCAGTTGGATCTCCTGAATTCAGTAAACCTACTCTATGTGGGTTTCCTGTCCATATGCTGTGCCCTGGGGATTTTTTTAAGTAAATAAGCTGGGGTAATCATTGAGGTTTTCTCATTTGTTTCCATTTTTCAGGGACCCTAACTTCCTTCATTGCCTAATGCCCAGTATCCTACAAAAAATAATGCTTTATGTATTTTGTCTGCTGTTTCAGAAGAGAGAATAAACACTGCCCTCGTTACTCCATTCTAGTAGGAAGACAAAATGCTTCTTTCTCTCTCTGTCTCCACAATCAAATGATTTAGGAGTCTTATGATAGAGTGTCACACATAGAAATACGCACACTGGTAAGTTGAAGTTTGAAGTCTGCATCTGAGTCAAATATTTCTTATCTCAGTCCCATTTCTATTTTGCTGTATCATTTTAACTTAAATCTTTCCTGCTTAATTCTTCCATTTTAAAAACATTTTACGCATTAATTCCATGTCAGTAAGATAACTTATTTAGGAGTTTTATAATTGGCACATTAGAAAAATCTACTGGCTGAGGGATCCAAAAACAGAGCAATTGATGATGATTAAGGAAAAAGGGATAAATAGAAAAAACAGAAATGTATTTATAAACTTTAAAATCTAGGGCTACATTGATCTTATATCTATATTTTAGCAAAAATATTGGTAGGCTTTTATACTGGTTTTCTGTGAGCAATCATCAGGCCTTCGTGGTTGTCAAGTGTGATTCCTACGCCAGCTATTCTCCATTGACATCCACTGAGAACTTACTAGAAAAGCATATTCTCAGGCTCCATCCTAGTCCTATGAATAAGATATTCAGAGACAAGGTTCAACAATCCATATTCTTAACAAGCTATTTGATGCACATTATAGTTTGAGAACCACTGACCTGATGTGGCTTCTCACTTTGAAGAGCTTCTCACCCCCATCTGTTAAGGGCACTGCTCTTTGTGTACTGTCTCCTTTGTATAGTAAGTCACTGTTCTAGAAGCATTCTTGCAAGAAAGACCATTCCACTCACAGTAAATATACTGAAATTATCATTTTTTTTGCTGCCTTACAGAGACTAACTTATTCATAAATTGCTAATTTAAAATGCTGTATACTTACAATAATTGTTTTCCTCTAAGATTTTATTTATATTTGCTTAGAGCTCTTTAATCTGAGTATATCTATAGAATTAGCAGGATGATATAAAAACTGCTAATAAAAAAGGAGAGATTATTAAGCTTTAAGGGTGTTCTGAAAACTTGATTATTGACATTAAAATATTTACTAATTACTGCTTAATTCCATTACTTCGGCAATGATGTTTTTCACAAACATAGAAACTTTCACATAATCCATATTTAAAATCATAATTTTTTATCTTTACTGATGCATTTGTGGTCATCTAGGGGCTGACTTATCTTGTCTGGGCTCTTTGGGGTTCAGCTACAAGGTGCAAGCTGTGTTTAGAAGTGTTTTATGTATCTGTCATCTTTTCTTGTCTCGACAGATACCCAGAGGTGCATGTGACATTGAGGGAATGGACGGTACCAACATAGGATGCTTTGATAATCCTTAACTTCTCTCACTGTCACTGTCATCCGCATAAAAATTCACTGGCAAAAGGCACCCACGTGGTCACATTAAACATTGGTGGGGACAGAAAATATATTCCACCTTAAGACGAAGAAACTGCAAAATCATCTTGTAAAGCCTAAGCATGGAGAATTTAGAGAAGGACTGAGTAGAAGGATGTAATCTACACAAGTACCCACTTCTTCCCAGTCAAGTCTTCAGATATTAGAAATACAGAAATAAATAAAATAAATGTCTTTCTTTAGAAGCTTATCTTCTATTGGAGTGTATAAACATTAAATAGAGAATATGGCAGATAATAAGAAATGAATACTTGGAAAAATTAAGCAGAAAAGGTAATAAGAAATAATAGGAAAGGGTGCATGTTATTTTGACAGTTGAGCCTTCTAAAGGGGAGAATTTTGAGTATATAAAGAATGGTATAAAACAGTATAATTTCCCCCCAAAATAAATGCTTTGTAAGCATAGGAAATGTGAGGGGCAAGGACCCTTGTTGGTGTGACTTAGCACAAAATAATAACACCTATGCAGTCCATTTTGCATTGAACTGAGGAGCCCCTGAGGAGACCAACATGCCAAGATCTCTGTAGGGAGAGACAAGGGTGTGACTCATCTCAATGATCCTCACAGGCTTTTACTGAAGTCAGGCATGAGAAAATACCATGTGGCAAAAAGATTCAAAGACAGAGTCAAGGTTAAAAAACAAGTAGTTTTCCTTTCACTGCATGATTGAACTTAACACATTCTGTTTACTGAGCTTCTGTGTTGTCTTTTTCTCATCATTGTTAGTGTAAGACTTA
>CAUYON010044795.1:0-10354 GCA_963573935.1 Arctocebus calabarensis
AGCGATTCTCTTGCCTCAGCCTCCCTAGTAGCTGGGACTACAGGCGCCCGCCACAGCGCCCGGCTATTTTTTTGTTTTTTTTGCAGTTCGGCCGAGGCCGGGCTTGAACCCGCCACCTTCGGTATATGGGGCCGGCGCCCTGCTCGCTGAGCCACAGGAGCCACCCTGATATTTCAAGTTTAAATAGAATGTTGTGTTTTTTTCCTGCAGTTTTTGGCTAGGGCTGCGTTTGAACCCGCCACCTCCGGCATATGGGGCCGGCACCCCACTCCTTTGAGCCACAGGCGCCACCCTTAAATAGAATGTTTTTTACACACACACAAAAAAATCAGCTCTTCCTAAGACCAAATTCAATAATATATGACACATAGCAGAAGAATCCACGGGACTAACCTGAATTCACAGCATCATAATGAAAACAAACAAGCCCGTAAATTAATTACAGAGCTAAGTTTCCAGTTAGGGATTCTGGTAGCTTCCAGACTAAAGCTCAAATAACCTGCACAGCCATGGGATACCCAAAGATGTAATTACAGCTCTGTGCAAAAATAAGTAAGTCAATTACTTTAGCAAAATCTTTTCAAAGTGTAGCTGCAATTCAACACAGCCATGCCCCACTCGGATCCCAAGATTTACTTAGAAACTTCAGCTATCCAGATTGCCGTGGAGATTCAGGACGCAAAGAAAACCAGTTCCTGACCAATCACAAGACATGTTGCCAAGTGCGAGCATTAAAGCCATAATTTTTCAGCTGAGTTGAATTATTTTTGTTGTTGTTGTTGCCCAACTTCATTGTGAAATATCTTCAGACACAAAAGCTCCAAAGACAGTACAGAGAATTCAAGAACAGCCTACGCCAAGCTTCCCCAAACGTTGCTTCTTCCCCAAATGTTTCCTATACCCACACAGTTACGATGACTGAAACCAGGAGTTCAGCCATCAACACACAATTTATTGAGTAATCTACACCCACTCTCGCCCTAATTATGTCAACCACCCCACTTACTCCCTTTCCTCTGGTCCAGGATGGCGCACTGCGTACAGCTGTCCCGTCTCCTGCACCCTGGGACAGGGCACGTCCCCTGAGCCTGACACTTAAAGAGTTGTGTCATTTACTTTGTAGAACGTCTCTCAGTCTGGGTTTGCCTAAGGCAGCGGTTCTCAACCTGGGGTCACAACCCCTTCGGGGGTTGAACAACCCTTTCACAGGGGTCACCTAAGACAATCCTGCATATCACATATTTATGTTAGGATTGCTAACAAGAGCAAAATTACAGTTACGAAATAGCAATGAAAATAATTTTATGGCTGGGGGGTCACCACAACATGAGAGACTGTACTGAAGGGTCATGGCATTAGGACGGTTGAGAACCACTGGCCTCAGGCTTCCTTGTAACTGAACTCAGGTTATGTAACACAGGGGCCATTTGGAGCCTCCTGCCAAGACACAGATGACGTCCACGTCTCACGCCTAACCATGTTCATTCTGATCATTTGGTCAAAGCTGTATCTACTAGTTTTTCTCATTACATTATGATTTTTCCCACTGTAATTAATAAGCACCTAAAGGGGGACAGACTCTGGGACTACATAAATACCCTATTTCTCATCATACTTTCAGCCACATATTTTAGCAGCTGTTTAGCATTCTCACCTGTAACAATTATTATCTCCCAAATGGCGCACTGTCTAGTTACTGGAGAGCCTGACAGCCCACGTGGATCAGAGGGGTGGATGCGCTTTTTGGAAGAAGGCAGCGTGGGAAACGATGAATAGGGCTGCACATTTGGGATAAGAATGGCTAACTCTGAATAAGACACTCTCTTCCTCCTTCTGACTGACCTAGTTTCAGGACAGACTAGTTGTGGTCACTTGTTATTTAAATAATAAGTCACACTGTGAAAATAAGTCAAATTATATTTCTAATCTCTAGAATGCTAAAACGCAAAGAAGAAACTTGGTGATGATTTTATGCAAACTGATAATCTTTGAAAATTTTTCATTAATACTCTTGACCATGACAAAAATAAAACTGAAGCTGGGCCTAAAACTAAACCACGTGAATCACATATGTGTAAAACATAGAACAATGTCCGTGGAATGACGTTATAAACCAATTACTACTGTCAACTCCCAAAATCAAACACTGACTCCAAACACCATCACTGCTTTTAATTCTAAAGCTTTAAGTTGCTGAAATCTCCACAATTAGAAATATTTAGAATCTCTATTTTGTTAACAAGACCCCAGGCTAGCTAGCTCTGTAACAGATGCACACCTCACAAAGAGCTTATTCTACGACCAATAATGATATTGTTGCTTTTTCCCACTTAGCTGGCAGTACCAGCAACCAAACGACAATCCGACAATCCGTGTCATGATCATTTTTTTCCTTGTCACACCCTCCCCCATGTGCCTTCTGCATAAGGAATAAAGCTGACCTGATCCAAAATTCATAAACCAACTAGACTCGCAATAGTAGCTTCTCTATTTTGCTCATCTGGCCAACACTCTCTGTATGAAATACAAACATCATCAAAAACCTGATTCATTGTTTCTTCAACATTCAAAATACTCCCATTCCATTTTGAAGACTAAATTTTAACAGCATCACTGATAAAGTACAGTATGTTTAGAGAACAGCATTCAGGATACAGAAGGGTTTGAAAACTATACCAGTGGAAGACTCAATGAAAGAAGTGGAAACAGATAGCCAGGGCAGCTAAGATGAAAGGAGGCCAGGCTGCCCATCTCCAGACTCGCCCACTGGCAGGTGGTCAGACTTGTCTCAGGGCTCTTGGAGGCTGCACTCAGTAGGACCTCCCGGGAAAGTTACTAGAAGCAGGATGCTTCTTTAATGTAATAATAAACAGTCAGCTCTCCATCAGTGGAATATCTAATAATAGGGCTGAGCTCCCTGCACAAGCAGGGAGGTGAGACTCTGAGCAGCTACCAGGAAAAAACTAGTACAGGAGATGTGTGTGCTGTGCGATCCCCAGACCCCACACAGGGCTCACACCTGAGCTGCAACCAGACACAGTGGGAAGATCTTGAACAGCCCATAGGCATTTGGTAAAGAGCCCAAAGGCCACGATTTAGGAGCAGGGCTAACCCAGCACCAGAGCAAAGTCCACTCCAGCCCAAACTTAAAAACAAGCCCCAATCGAGCTGAGCCACAGTCAATTACCAAGAGGAGCTTTCCAAGGGCTCACTCACATGAACAAAAGGTGGGGCAGTGGCTCGCTGAATTTGGACTATTTTTCTCACTCAGCATCATTTAGATATAAGCTAAATACAGAATTATCCTTACGGAACTCTAAAGACTATGTTAAGTACTAATAACTCTAGGTGATATTACCATTTTATACTTCAGCTAATGAGCACTCAAAAAATGAACACAGCTAGTGGGGGTGAATTAAGATCCCAATTGGGCTCGGCGCCTATAGCTCAAGTGGCTAAGGTGCCAGCCACACACACCAGAGCTGGTGGGTTCGAATCCAGCGTGGGGCTGCCAAACAATGACAACTACAACCAAAAATAAAAAAACAGATGGGCGTTGTGGTGGAGCCTGTACTCCCAGCTACTTGGGAGACTGAGGCAAGAGAATCACTTAAGCCCAGGCATTGGAGATTGCTGTGAGCTGTGAACGCCACCCAGGGCGACAGCTTGAGACTCTGTCTTTAAAAAAAAAAAAAAAAAAGATTTAAATTGGTGTCTGCCTGATCTAGATTCAAATGCCAGGTGCCACTAAAACAAAGCAAACACAAGCTGTGTTAGGGAGAGAATGTGTGTTCCTCACTCCTCCAACGTTCCCTATGTCCCCTCGCTCTATCCACCTCCTAGGAGAGGAAGCGTGTTCTGTTCAAGAAAAAGACCGGGTACACACAGGCTCTGCTTCTCCACCCTACAGGGCGAGTCTGCAAGCTGTCCAGCTCTCCTGGGCCTGCTAACTATCACTCAGAGGTGAGGTGTCAGCCAGCCCACTTGGCCAAGAGACCCAAAGGCACTTTCTCCCATAGCTTTATCAGTAGCCAAGGGGAAAGAAGACACAGGAGAACACAGTGCAAAGGCTGGGCTCTGGAATCAAACTGCTTGGGTGCAAATCCCCAGCCCCACCAGGAACACATGACCGTGGGCAACTAACCTAACCCCTCCAGGCCTCAGTTTCCTTCTCTGTAAAATGTAGCTAATTTCTACGTAGAGAATCTATTTCACCCACTGCTTTGAAGAGAAGGACAGTGCCTGGCACACAGTAAACATTAGGAATTAGTGTTTTCATTTTTGATTTGTTTCCTCTCTATCTTACTGATCTCCATGAATACTTCCGATCCGAATATCAGTGAAAATAAAAAAGAGGTGTTGTACATGAGCTCCTTAAACTCCTAACAAAGAGAAAGCATTTTTCAAAATTAAGAGGCAGGCTAGCTGTGTAAGCTCAGCTACTGAGCTGAGACAGAGGATGATTGAAAGCAGCCTGGGCAACAGAGTGAGACCCCATCTCTTAAAAAGATGAATGCATTCTGCCTTTTGGCTATGATAACAAGATGATACAAATGTCTTGTTTTACTGTCTGATGAACTAGTCTGGAGAAAACTCCAGAATAAGAGCTGATCCAGAACACAAGACTAAGGTGTCCAGTTAAAAATCTTCCCAGTCATATTCCACAACTAGAAATTCATTTGCAAAAATAAATAAATAAATAAATCCTTTGTAATGTTCTGAACTTTTCCTAGTGTGGAGGGCTATCAGGAAACACCGTCAAGGTGGTTCATCATAATTTGCCATATTAATCAGACCCATCACTAATATTCAATGTTAGAGTTAGATGGCTTTCCCCAAAACCACCTCCCATTACTTATCAATTGACTCCCCGATGAATTTCATGGGCCTGCTTACCACGTGAAATACACTAAGTGTCTGAGGACATTGTGAGCAGAGTGATACTGCGCTTACCGGAGGGGAGGAGAGAATTGTAGCCATCAAGCATGACAACGTAAGGTTCCCAGAATATTTTTAATACGTTTCCTCAAAACATGCATCGACTATCATAGGTGACACTGTGGGGCATGCTGCGCCACACTAGTCCCCTTCACTGGGTTTTCTCAGCACCTAAATTTAGCCCAGTGGCTGCCAAACTGTAGGCATTCAGTGAATGTTTACTGAAGTCAGACACTAGGAATCAGGTTAACCATGGCTACATCCTGTCTAAAAAAATCTCCAGTAGTCGAGGAGAGGCTTTTCCCCACGTACATTCTTTGACAACGTTTTGTCCTTTTCCTACATGTGTTCTTTGTCAACATCTTGTCCTTACTGTACTGTTACACGTTAGACCTTAAAATTACCACTTACCCTAAGAATTATGATCTAAAAATTAAAAAGAACAAGAAAATACTAATTTTAGGGCAGCACCTGTGGCTTATCGAGTAGAGCACCAGCCCCATATACTGAACGTGATGGATTCAAACCTGGCCTCGACCGAACTGCAAAAAAAACAGAAAAACAGCCAGGTGTTGTGGCAGGTGCCTGTGGTCCCAGCTACTCACGAGGCTGAGGCAAGAGAATCGCCTAAGCCCAGGAGTGGAGGTTGCTGTGAGCTGTGTGACGCCACAGCACTCTACTGAGGGTGATAAAATGAGACTGTCTCTACAAAAAAAGAAAATACTAATTTTAAAGTATTCCTCTCTGAATTCTGGTGACAACAACATAGTGGCAACCTCCAGGGCCACCAAAAGACAGACGATTCTGAGACAAAGGTCTCTGAAGGAAATTCATAAAATGGTATGACTAAGAATTTGAGAAGAAAACTTTTAAAATACTCTACAGACAGAACAAAAAAACACAAAACTGGCTCAGCGCCTGTGTCTCAAGCAGCTAAGGCGCCGCCTGAGCTGGCGGGTTCAAATCCAGCCTGGGCCTGCCAAACAACAATGATGGCTGCAACTAAAAAATAGCCAGGCGTTGTGGTGGGCACCTATAGTTCCAGCTACTTGGTAGATGGAGGTAGGAGACTTGAACCCAGGAGCTGGAGGTTGCTGTGAGCTGTGATGCCACAGCACTCTATCCAGGGTGACAGCTTGAGGCTCTGTCTCAAAAAAAAAAAAAAAAACACAAAACCACAGGCAGTAGGGATGAAGAGAAGTTGATTAATGAGTACAAATATACTGTTTAACAGCAGAAATAAGGCCTAGAGTTAGGTCAGTAGGATGACTACAGTTTATAATAATCTATTATACATTTGAAAATAGCTACGAGAGAATAAATTGAATGTTTCTAGCATAAGGACAAATATTTAAGATGTATATCCCAAGCACAGTGACTTGATCTTTACAAATTATGAGCACCTCATTCCCCTTCTGAAAATTTAGAGATGATAATGGTGTATCTTTTGTTGTAAGGATTTCATGGAAACTGATAAAGGATCCTTGCAAAGGATTTAGCAGAATATAAACAATAATGCCAGAAAATGACTGTGACTGTTATCAATGAGAAGACCCACAAACAAAAGTCTCTTTTTCTCTATCCTTTTCATTTTTTCCCCCTTTGGTTCACTCCACACTGTCGGGTAAAAACTAAAGTCTCTATTCGTTTCCTGTATTTCTAAGAACTCTGCACAGGCGTCTCTCTGACACCTTCTAAGTGTTCGGAGACCTTGACCGTTGAGTTCCTTTTACAATGATAATAATAGTTCTTTGCTCAGAACATAGAAACCAACTCTAGGTGATACCATGCAAATTGATGCTCTTCAGAGGAAACTCACAACCCCTAAAATAAAGATCCTGTAGTTTCTATTTAGAGGGTCTTAGATCAACCGCCTAAACACCTATGATTACTGCCAATTAAAAACAAAAGGGCATCATTTGTTATTGGAAACCTGACATTATCGTTTACTACATGTTTAACCCAGCCAATAAATATTTATTGAGTACCCAACATGTGCCAGTGTTGTTTGAAAAGAATTTTACTTAACGTGAAAGATACGTTAAGGTATGAAATTTTTATAAAGAAAAGTTGATCAGAATGAGTAAGTCAAGGCTTAACAGCAGCAACCATCTCCCAAGTATGTATCATGTGCCAGGCACTTTACATAAATGAGTCATTCGTGCCCACAACAGTCTTGCAAGATGCATATTCTAGTGTTATTACCTCTATTTTACAGAAAAGGAAACTGAAGTACAGGAAGGTTTTATAGACTCAGAAACTCACACAGCTGGTAAATGGCAAACCCAGAACTCACACCTTTTTTTTTTTTGAGACAGAGTCTCACTATGTGACCCTCATTAGAGTGCTGTAGCATCACAGCTCACAGCAACCTCAAACTCTTGGGCTTAGGTGATTCTCTTGCCTCAACCTCCCAAGTAGCTGGGACTCCAAACAGGTGCCCGCCACAACACCCAGATATTTTTTGTTGCAGTTGTTGTTGTTTAGCTGGCCCAGGATAGATTCGAACCTGCCAGCCTGCGTGTGTATGTGGCCGGTGCCCTAATCGCTGACCTATGGGCACTGCCCCAAGCAAAGATAATTGTTAAACTCCACTGGCAGTGCCTTTATGGGGTTGATAAACATAAAATTCACCTGCTCTAAGAAGGTCAGGTGTACCCTCTTCCTGGTTTTTAAGTTCAGGTCTGTATGACCAGCACCAAGTTCTGCCTGGCCCAGGGAGCAGCCAGACCAAAGCAGGCCCAGTCAGCCGAGACCCATCTCAGCACAAAAGCAGGAGAACCTACGAGCACACAGGTGAGGGCACACAATAGGTGTCCCGGCTCGGATTCCTCAGAAAGCAAAGCCTAAGGCTTACGTAGGCGTGCATTCCAGGGAAGGGGGGTGAGGCAGGAGAAAATGCCGGATTATGTCCACTTTAAGTTGGTCAGCATCCAGGCTGAGCTGGCAGGAGCCAAGGTTGAAAGTGATCAAAGGCTCTGCGGAGAGGTAAGGCCAAGAGGATCTGAAGCCACACAGAGGAGACGCCTGATACAGAGAGGAAGATGAAATCAGAGCCCGAAAACACAAGCAAAGCTTCTCCAAACGGCCAGACACGAAGTTCTAGCTCAACGCCAGAGCATGACTTAATTCTAAGCCTGTCTCTGTCCCAATATCCTACTTATAGGCATCATTCCTAATAAAAATGGATGAGAGGAAGTAAATCCAACATTATCCTATACGACATGTATCTAACTTAATTAGAATGCTTAGCATGAAATACAACAGTTATCAAATGTATAAAAATGTCTGGCTCCTCCCATTAGATTATATCATCCCCGGCCTCCAAAGACGACAGCAGAGTGTCGGGTGGCTCTGGCTGGACGAGTGACTACGTAAGAATAATCACTGAGCAGGCAAAGGTTTTGCTTACACACAGGGTTTCTGCTGTGGTAATCCTGCGTGAGGAGACAGGTGAGCAAGGAAACGTATTTGTTGCTCACACTTCACCAAACCCCCGAGTCAGCCAATGCTGTACGCAAGGCACAACTAAGTCTAACCAAACAACAGCAAGCAGGTCAAGAGTGGGTACTTGTGATTCTCAGATGGTTTTCATTTCATAGTGTACATTTTTTTAAATACAATTTTGTAGATGTTCATATCTCTAAAACATAAAAAAGGCTTCCTTGGATGAAAATTTATATATAATATATATGCAGTACTGCATCAAAATGCTATGAAAATTCCAGTTTGCAAAACAAAGAATTCTAATTAAAACTTATTACACAGTACAGATTCCAGTTACAAAGAATTAAAAAAATTTCCTTTTAACAAAGAATTTGTAAGATTCTAGCTACACAAAAACTAACAGGTATCCTGCAATTTCAATATACATTTCTGAGTAAAAGCAAAAATAAAATTTGTCTGGCCATCCCTTCCTCCCTCACAGTAACCACATTCTACTGACATCGGAAGTATTCACAGCTATCTTTTTACTGAAGAGTATGGTTAGGGTGGCGCCTGTGGCTCAAGGAGTAGGGTGCCAGCCCCATATACCAGAGGTGGTGGGTTGATACCTGGCCCTGGCCAAAAACTGCAAAAAAAAAAAAAAAAAAGTATGTTTAAAGTTTTTATTACTGTACAATTTTTGACAACTTTGCAATCAAATAATTCCATCTTATTGACAATAAACAGAACGTTGATTTGTCAATAGTTTCTTGCTTTTTCCAGGGTCTATCAACATGCACTTTGCTGCCTCCTTAATATCCTGGCAGACGCAGGGACTTTTTATAACCCACACAACTGCCCGCCCTCTCACCCTTCCACTCCTGAATCTCATTCCAAAGCCCAAGCTTCCTGGTGACAACAGTCTGAAAGAGAAGTGAATTTCTAAAACACAGAAAAAGCAAAACAGTAGAAGTATTAGAAAGCAATGGAAGATAAAGATAAAAGATTTCAACCAGGCAGTGACATTTCTAAATTAATGGAAATAATAAATGCTCTAAATTGAAAAGACAGATTACAGGAAGCAGGGACAGCCCTGAAGATCAGCCTGGTGACAGTGGGTTCCAGAAACCAGGTAGAAGGCTACGCTGTAATCTAAGCCCAAGGCAAAGAGGCCCTTCACTGCGGTAAGATCAGAGAGAACGGAAAGGGATCCCAGGATGAAAATATTTACAAGGAAAAGCAACATGGTTTGGCATCTGACTAAAGAAGGACTAGCCAGCCCCTACAATAAGTTCACTTACTAATCCACCTACAAAACAAACAGCCCAGCGTCTTCAACAAGTGAGGAAACAAATGAAAAGCCACATCACTGGATCGCAATGTGTAGACTCGCTCACACTTTCATCCTGCTCAAAACAAACTTGAGGGGAAAAACTCGGAGACAACTGGACATATCGACACCGACTGAAAACTGCTATTACCTGACTATTGTTAACTGCAATAATGGTATTGTGGTTTTTATGTTTTCAAAATAATAAAAGGCACATTAAACTATGTGTGGGTAAAATGAGACCTCCTTCACAATAACCTGGGAAAGAAGAAGGGGATGAAGGCGTCTGAACAGGCAGGACAGTGTCAGCCACGGGTTAACGTTTTGAGGGTCAGTGACAGGCACACAGACGTCTCTCACATGTACTATTCTGCCCACACTGGTATAGCTTTAAAATTCTCCAGGACAGAAGTTTTTAAAAGTCAAATTGCGGCTCGGTGCCTGTGGCCCAACAGGCTAAGGTGCCAGCCACGTACACCTGAGGTGGAGGGTTCGAATCCAGCCCGGGGCCCGCCAAACAACAATGACGGCTGCAACCAAAAAATGGCCAGGCCTTGTGGTGGGCGCCTGTAGTCCCAGCTACTTGGGAGGCGGAGGCAAGAGACTCTCTTGAGCCCAGGAATTGGAGGTTGCTGTGAGCTGTGATGCCATGGCACTCTA
>CAUYON010044796.1:0-36987 GCA_963573935.1 Arctocebus calabarensis
AATTGGGCTGCAATAAACAATCTGGTACAGATATCTTTGCAAAGCATACTTTTCAAAATAACATCCCCATCACAATCCTACAAGGTAGGTACATGAGGCATTACTCTCACTACACAAAACTAAGGCAGCCGAGGCGCAGAGAGTCTACATGACTTGTCTGTAATCCCACAGCTAGTCAGAAACACAGTCAGGACCAGAACTCACACCCCGGCTCTCAACTTTGGTGTTTCACTGACTCTAAGCTGAACTTCCCCACACACACACACTTTTTCACAAGCCTTACAAGCAGTCCCCAACCTTTTTGGCCCAGAGACCAGTTTCAGGGAAGACAATTTTTGCACAGACAGGGTAGGATTTCGGGAGGATTTCAAGCACATCACATCTCCACCGCAGATGATCAGGCATTAGATTCTCATAGGAGCGTGCACCCTGGACCCCTTGCAGGCACAGTTTACAGTAGGGCTCTCACTCCTATGAGAATCTAAAGCTGCTGCTTATCTGACAGGAGATGGAGCTGAAGCAGTGATGAGGGTGATGGGGACCCTGTGCACATAGATGGAGCTCCAACCTCCTGCTGTGGAGGTTCTTTTCTTTTTTTTCTGTAGAGACAGAGTCTCACTTTATCCCCCTCAGTAGAGTGCCGTGCCGTCACAGCTCACAGCAACCTCCAACTCCTGGGCTTAGGTGATTCTCTTGCCTCAGCCTCCCTAGTAGTTGGGACTACAGGCGCCCGCCACAATGCCCGGCTATTTTTCTGTTTTGCAGTTCAGCTGAGGTCGGGTTTGAACCAGCCACCTTCGATATATGGAGCTGGCACCCTACTCGATGAGCCACAGGCGCCGCCCTGCTGTGGGGTTCTTAGCAGGCCAAGGACTGGTATTGTTCAGCTGCCCAGCGGTTTAGGACCACAGTCTTACAACCTACAGCATTTTATAGTCTAAATGGCAGTAATTTTTTTTTCATAGTAATGCATAAAATAATAGTTCATCTTATAAATAATGACAATCTGGTTTCAATAAAATATGGTAGTACTCCCTCTACCTCCTTGGGGTGGAGAAACAAAATGTGCACTTTGTGAATCAGAGATCTCCTTATTTCTCTTATAAAGGATCATCAATTCCTTCACTGAAGGAAAACATGGGTTTTGCGCTACATCAGAAAAGAACTGACTATTCTAAAATTCAGGGTATTTAAATATACCTTGCCAAATAGTTATTTAGAAAAGCAGACACTAAATCAGGGTTATTTTACTTAAAAAAAAAAAAAAAAGTAAACTGGAGTTTCAAAAAAGCATTGAAAAAATGTTGTGCTCTTTTTTCCTGGCAAGATGGTACAAAATGACTTACAAAGTTAACATTCTTTGACATTAAATATTTGTAGAAAGCCGGATGCAGTGGCTCACACCTGTAATCCTAGCACTCTAGGAGGCTGAGATGAGTGGATCATCTGAGCTCAGGAGTTTGAGACCAGCCTGAGCCAGAGTGAGACTCTGTTTCTAGAGTTGCAGCGGGCACCTGTAGTCCCAGCTACTTGGGAGGCTGAGACAAGAGAATCACTTAAACCCAAGAGTTTAAGGTTGCTGTGAGTTAAGATGCTACAGTACTCTACTGAGGGTGACAAAGTGAGATTTTGTCTCAAAAAAAGAAAAAGAAGTTTGTCGAAAAAAACCGTATGGAAATATCCCTTTTCAAAGATCTCAAGGTAGAGCATTTGATGAAAGGAAAGAATGTTCTAAGGTCATCTTTCATGAAAAATAGGGAGTATAATCTAAAGAACATCAAAGAAGATTCCCCCAAAACCTAAAAATATCTTTCTTAAGCATATTTTGCAACAGACTGAATTTCATCTCAGAATTTCACCCCTCCCATTAAAATAACAGCTTTCAAAAAGCATTCTATGGAGATCTTTCAGAGCTTCTACACTTTTTATTTATTTATTTATTTTTTATTAAATCATACTTGTGTACATTAGTGCAGTCATGGGGCACAATGTGCTGACTTCATATACAATCTGAAATATTTTCATCAAACTGTTTAACATAGCCTTCATGGCCTTCAATCACTATATGAAGACATTTGTCTTCTGCATTTAGTAAGCTTTGCCTGTACCCTTCTAAGATGCACCATAGGTGTGGCCCCACCAATCACCCTCCCTCTCCCCTAACCTCCCCCCTCCCTAACCCTCCCATGCCCTTTTCTTGTGCTATAGTTGGGTTTTAGCCTTCACATGAAACCTATAAATTAGCTTCATAGTAGGGCTGAGTACATTGGATTCTTTGTCTTCCATTCTTGAGATACTTTGCTAAGAAGAGTATGTTTCAGGTCTCTCATTGTTTATTTTATGCACTTTAAAAATTGAAATAACATAGGCATGCAAAGGTGTTACAAACTTTAAAATACTAGCGCACCAACACATCAGCCCACGTCATGGGGTGTTCCACACTGTTCTGCTCTCTCTCTCTCTCTGAGAAAAATGTCTGTACTTGTTGTCTCTACTTCTTCTCCTTTTCTCTCTTTAAAATACTTCAGGCTTCTGAACCCACCATACCATTGAAACAACTTTTCAAGATCACCAAAGACGTCCACCTTGCTAAAATACTCAATTCTCAGTGCTCCTCTTACTCAGCAGCATTTGACACAACTGACTGATCTGCCCTCCTCCTTGCAACACAAGTCCTTCCTTGCCTTCCAGTACATTACTCTCTATTAGGTCCTCTCTTCCTTCCTACCATACAGGTTACACCTTTAGTGGTTTCTTTTCATGTCAGCTTTCCTGCTCTCCCTGTCTACAATCATTGCTTAGGTGATACCGTTCAGTCTCTTGCTTCTAATTACCACGTATAGGCCAACATGCTCCAAAGTCATGGCTCCAACCTGACTTCTTCCCTGACTCCAAAGTCCACTCAACATCCCCACTTGGCCAAGTAGGGAATAAAGGAAGTACAGACCAGCCTTCCTGAGGTCTCAGAGATTTCAGTGATTGGAGTGATCATTCAGTGCCATGATGATTCTCAAATTTTAGATGCATGGCAATCACCTAGACAGTTTCTGGGGTTGGACCCCAGAATGGGCATTTTGAACAAGTCTCCAGGTAATACTGATGCTACTGGATCAATAACTGCACCCTAAGAACCAATGACCTGGATGGCAGCTGTGGCTCCAGGAGTAGGATACCAGCCCCAGCCAAAAATTGCCAAAAAAAAAAAAAAAAAAGAACCAATGATCTACTAAAAGGAAATCCTTCCAAATCATTCAGTACATATGACATAAAGTAAACATAGGGTATACCATAGTAATCCATCATTTCAACAGTACACATTATTCAGAGAAAAAAGACCTCTGGAGAAACAATGAACCTTGCTCATCTTCTATTGCCATCCATAGTTACTGCCTCACTCTAAGGAAGAAAAGATAAAGCCACCTAACATTCTCACTCAGTTCAAATAGCTGGCAGAGTTCTATTACATGGAGCCAAAGATTATAACAGTCTCATAAAAAAAGGGGAATAAGAAAAAACTGACTAAAATGCTAAGAACAAACTGGTGTATAATTATAAGTTACAGTCATGCTTATCCATGATCATTTATATGTTGCCTTATGGAAGAAGTGGTGACTAATGTTGTGACAAGTTATATAATATACCAACAAATATACATAAGTTATTTTAAGGGCCAGTGAAGCCAATACAGATGGAAGCATTTTCTACTTCTCTGAAAATCAAAAAATAAATGTATCGCCTCTACATGCAAATGACCAAGCAACCCTTTTCACTTAGCCTGTAAACAATTAAGACCATAACAATTTCCAGAGAATCTCTGAGACCACCTTAGGACTGTTTATTTCTTCATTACTCTTCAAGATACTCAATATTTTTAACTACTTGGCTAAAGGAACCGAAAACCCTATTTCTGTCCTATTAACACTCACAGCTAATTTGGTACACATAAGGATGCTGAGAATACCACATTGAGAGCCAATTTCCCAATACAGACCCAAGTTTTCCCAGAACACTTCACAATATATCTTAAGATATTACCATGGCAATGTCCTGGTTCTGCCATGATATCCCATTACTAATTGCCTTATTCTCCTATGCACTCCATGATCTGGAGCCCTGCCCACCTGCCAAGCATATATATATTTTTTTGCCTCCCACCCTCACCTCCTACAGTCTTGCAACCTAAGATCCAGCCATACAGAACCACTTATAGCTCTCGAAACAAACTACACATGCTCTAATTCTCTGCTAATACCATTACTATACTATTATACTACCACCAGTTACTGTTTCCTGTATGCCAGGAATAATCCTAAGCACTTCTCCTGCATTATCTCAGTCTCCAACAATACGTGAACTACAGGTACTATTACCCCCGAATTTAGAGATGAGGACACTGAAGCTCACAGAGCATAAACTGGCCACACACAAAGTGAGCAAGCAGCAGGGTCAGCACAGAACTACGGCCAAAGGCGCTAACCACTTTCCTTTTCCACATTATCCAGTTGCTCTTTTTCAAGGAACAGACTTTCCAGGTTTTTTCATTTGATGAACTCATTCATCAAACCTCAGCACAGGTGTGTCCTCCTCTTCGGGACGCTTGCTCCAACCCCCAACACTTGCAGTCCAGGTGGGATTAAGTGACCCTCTACTAGGATCCCAGAGCACTCTGGGCTTCCCACTCTTCTGGCCCTCCCCACATTCAACCCTGATGCAATTACACTTCCCTGGGAAGCTTTTAAAAACCCCGATGTCTAGTCTACACCCAGACCAATTAAATCTGAATCTCCATGCATCGGTATTTAACTCTTCAACATACTCCAAAGTGCAACCAAGGTTGAGGAAAAGCTGTTGTATCTCAGATTTTGTATATCTTCCTCGCTAGACTGGCGGCCTCTTGAGGGCACCAAGTGCGTCTTCTCATAAGCCAAGGCTGACACCTGGCACAACAAATGTTTCATGACTGAGTTTTCCTCTAACATCTGACACACAGTTTCCAGCTCCCATGAACTGCTTCTCTTTCTCTGACAAGAGGTAATTTACAGATTACACACTGCTTACACCTAAATACTACTCTTTAAAGATGTTTTCCTTTGGAGTCAAAGGTATCAAGAAGTCACACCTCCTGACAACATCCTCAGCTCTTAAATACAGAAAAATGACAGACACAAACAGCTAAAATGGGTTTGAAAGAAGGCAGGTCTGCCCAGTTCTTGCTCCTAGGAGAATGAAGGCTGAGAGTGAGCCAAGAACTCATTTCTTATCAATACCTTTCTGCTGAACACAATTCTCAGTGATTCACTGGGAGAACCAGGCTCAGTGCTCAGGGCCATGTTCTCAAAATGATTAAGTACACTCAGCTTGAAGTCATGAAATAGACAAAGACTTTGACCATATTCAGGCAGCAGAAAAGCTTAATGGCTTTTTCCCAGAGCATCATGCTATTGATCACTCTGCTGGATCATCAGCTTTCAATTAGGATCTACTTTTCTTCAATTACAACATATGAGATTCGGGGGAAATGTAACACTAACTCTCACAAAATGAATCTGTGCTGCATATGGTGACCAAGCTACAATTTTAGGCCTTCATCCTTTTTAGCAGAATTAAAAACTACAGACCTTAATACACAGTATTGGGACCCCTTGCTCACTTCACAGCCTGCAAAATTTCAAACCAGCTTCAGACCAGTATTTCGTTAGTTACAAACTTACATAAGAGGGATGAGGTATACTGTTTCAAAATTCATATCAAGTGAACTGTCTTAAAGTTGACAGCATGGTCAAAAGAAACTATACACTTTAGAACATGCTAGCAAACATCACCTAATAAACATTGATTCCTGCCAGCTAGATAAACAAACAAAAAGGTAGTGTTAATATTTCCAACAAGTCTCCGTTTGTTTCAGTGGACTCTGAAATTAAAGCCGTTTTTTCCAGGCTGAAAAGGCTGTATCAAAGGTTGCTTTCTAACCTACAACAAGTTAACACCTCCATAGGAAAATGCAGTCATTGTTAAGACTTGTTAGAAAATGATTAGCTTAGTTGTGTAATTATACAAACAAGTCGTTTCAAGACTACTCTTAACCTTTCATTTCTAATGTGTCTGGATTAGATTAATAAAGATATACAGATACTGCTAAGAAAGTAGTTGCAAAGTTTTACCTTCCTTATACTCTTATGGAAAGATTCTTAAGCCACAGGGTGGAAGCAAGGTGACTGCGAGAGTTTAGCTGCATTCTGAGCAGAGACAGACCCTGAACGCCCCTGGGTGACACGCAGTACTCCATACACTCTCGATAAATCCTCTCGTATGCTGAGCTGCAGTGTCACGCCTAAGCTCTTCGGCCATATTAATAGCATTTACAAAGACTGTATGCAATTCACTGTTAATAAACATTTCTGCTCTTTGAAAAAATATAAAAATCTCTCTTTCCCTAACTTGTTCGCTTTCCTTTCTGAATAAAGTTGTTAGATGAGCAGAACGAGGTAGATGTCCATGTCAGCGCCAGCCCAGTGTGGGAAGTCAGAACCTGAACAAGGCGAGGAAGGTCTCCCTATGAAGGGTGACCTGATGAGGAATGTCAGCACATGAGTGGGGTGCCTGGCATAAAATGTCCACTCTAAGTGGATGACATCTTGAGAATGGGAAGTCAGAGTACAAGTGGGGTGAGAAGGGTATTCGTGAACGGGGTAGCCAGGCCTGGGCTAGAGCACAGACAGAGTGAAAAGGGGGTGGCCATGTGAGGGCAGCCTAACATAGGTGTCAGAGTCAAAGAGGGTGAGAAGCATGGCCAATATAAGGGCACCTAGAGTTAGTGTTGATGCCCACACAGGTCAGAGGAGATCATTCATGTGGAGTGGGAGGAGGGGTCACCCTCTATGATTCAGAGTCAGAGCCCAAACAGGGACGCAGAGAGAGAAAAGAGGTGGAGAACCACCAGCATAGGCACTGTGACCTCGGGAAAGCAAGGTGAATGAGGAAAACAGCATCCACATGGGGGAGGGGGTAAAGGGGAACGGCCTAATCTGTGGGCCCAGGGCAAATAAGGAAGACAAGAGAAATCCTGGATTCTCACAACTGAAGTTAACAGAAAACTAGCATGACTAGCGCTGGATTTGAATGGATACATTAAGCTCAAAGTTTAATATATTTCAACACACGTATTTCCTAGCTCTGTCTACTGGAAGGGTCTCAGAGCAGCTCAACAGCAGCTAGCACACCTAATACCCAGAGCTTGGCTTCTAAACACAACTCTCCTCTGAAAGGAACCAGGGCTCCCAAGAGAAACAGCTGATTCCTGGGCAGAGGCAGAAAAAATACAAGATGATTGGAACATCTCATTATGCCAGAAAGCAAAGAAGTGTCCAAGAATGATAGGAACCTGTCACAGTAACATAGGAACCAGCTTGAAAGGGCTTCCACTGGCCAAATCTGGGGCAATTTGAGGTCAAAATCAATAGTGATATTACCAGATTCTAACCCATCAAATAAAACCGGAACCCCTGAGTTCATATGGATAAAAATGAGTGAATAAATCATAAGTTTAATGAGAAATGGGGTATTTACACCGTTTTAAAGTACCTCCCCCATGAAACATTTATTACATAGAAAGGGAAAAAGAGTAACTTTTGAGTAAAAGTTCAGCAAAAACTTGGCTCGGCCCCCATAGCACAGTGGTTACGGTGCCAGCCACATGCACCGAGAGTGGTGGGTTCAAACCTGGCCCAGGCCAGCTAAACAACGACAACTGCAACAAAAATAGCCAGGCGTGTGGTGGGTGCCTATAGTTCCAGCTACTTGGGAGGCCCGAGAATCGCCTAAGCCCAAGAGTTTGAGGTTGCTCTGAGCTGTAATGCCACAGCACTCTACTAAGGGTGACATAGTGAGACACTATCTCAAAAAAAAAAAGTTTAGCAAAAACTACCTTCAGTCATCAAAGTGATCACATCAGTAAAGGAAAAAAATGGCGACAATGCAATAAGAGCAAAAGCATCACTTCTGTGATAGTCCTGTCGGAGATGCTTAACCTAAGGGAACATCAGACCAACTCAAATGAAAGGACCTTCTAAAATACCTGGCCTGTAATCTTCATGTGTCAAGGTCATGAAAATCACAGAAAGACTTAAGAACTCTTCCTCACTGAAGGAAACTAAAGAAACATGACAACTAAATGTATGTGTGATTCTTTTCCTGTGAAGGATGTTATTGGGACAACTACTGAAATCTGAACGGGGTCAGAGAATTAGATGTAGTAATAAAGCAATGTAAGTTTACTGATTTTGATGTTTGTATTGTGGTAATATAGAAGAATAACCTTTGTTGTATGAAAAGCACACTTACATATTCAAGGGTGGTGGGGCATCAGGTCAACACTTCACTCTAAACTGCTTTTTTTTTTTTCTTTATACTATACTGCCAACTTTTCTGTAAGATTCTAGTTGTTTAAAAAAATTAAAAAACAAAGGCAATCACTCACTAACACTAGTTCCCCTCATCTTACTTTGACCATTACTTTCTCTCAGGAATGATGTCATGGGGGTCTACGGGAAGAACCCCTAAGTAACAGAAGGCTTGGGGTGAAATCTCAGGTGCATCCCATACTCATTACAGGATTAAAACAAGCCATTTAACCTTTCACAGATCAGCTTCCTCTCCTGTCAAGAGATAACACCTGCCTTGCTCATCTCCAAAGCTGTTTCGGGGATCAAATGAGAGGAAAAGAAGAAAATTCTTTGTAAAGTAAAAGGTGCTAAACTAATGAATGTAAAAAATATTATTAAAAAAAAAGAAAATGGGCCTCACCTTATCAATCAGTTTTGTAAGTAAGCCACATATTGTGTATTTCAAAGAGTCAAAACTATTAAGCTTTCAAATGCTATTACTAAAAGCAATCCAGGTAATAACTATCAAAATAGAAACATCAGTCTATTTATCAGGGAATAAATAAAAAGATTTTAAGAACAAGGGATTGACTGTACAGTCAGAAAGAACAAATTCACATTTTGCCAAAACTGAAGAAGAACAAACTCTCCTCTACAGAGAAAATGATACTTAATAAACGCCATGTATGAATGTCAAAAGACTCCCCAGATATACAACTTGTAGCCCTCAGTCAGTATTACAGTCCGTGAACATCTGTATAATACTTTATGGTACCTTGGATCTCTCACATACCTGTCAGAAGCTGTGCTGTCAAAACCTTGTCAGGTAGTGAGATAATAAAAAATTTTTTAAAAGAAAGGAAAAAATAATGTGACGCTAGGAAGTGCTAGGACTCCAACTGCATCCTGATTTTCAGATTCCAAAACCTGTGCTTTTTCCCCTAAGTGGGTGTTATCTATCCAAAAAACTATTCACAATTGTTCAGAGTAACAGTTCTTAATACTGGTGAAGAGGCCTGGGGGAAAGGGTGGGGCAAAGAATTCGCTAAGAAGCTCTTGTAAAGCTTCACTACCTCTCCAAGAAAAAAATGCACTGAAGTTGAAAATGTTTTCCATATAATTTTCAGAGGGTTCATCAAGTTACTTATGGAAGTAAGCAAAAAGAACCCCTTGTTTCGTATGTTCTTTCTTATTTAATCCTCAGGCCAAGACTATGGGAGGTTATTACCACCATCTCTTTAAATTAAGTAGATAAACTGCAGAAGACCAAGTAGTTTCAAAACCCTGTTAACATGTACTGCACACTTAACTATGTATCAAATAATGTTCTAAGCATTTTTCCAGTATTATCACCTTTAATCTTCCCAACAACACTAAGAGCTACTACTAACACCATTCCCATTTTACCGACAAGAATGCTGAAAAACAAGAAAATTAAGAAGCTTGACCAAGTACAGATACCTTGTAAGAGATAGAGCTAGGATTTGGAACCAGCCCCTGTGCCCAGCCCTGATATCAACATTATACCTACAATATACAATTGCATGTATATTAATATGCACAAACTAAAATGTACCCATACAAGTGCATAGTTCTGTGAGTTTGGGCAAATATACCCATGTAACTCATGCTCTCAATTGATTTTTTTTTTTTCAATAAAACCTACTATAGGCTCTATTATTTTCCTCCACACTCAATTAAAAAAAAAAACAAAAAACAGTGTCTGGTTGCTGTGTTAGCACTGAAGGGCCACTGAAAAGTCCTTCAGAATGGTGACTCAAGGTATTAAGCACTCCAGAACAGTCCTGGGTAACCAACTTTCTGGAAGATGCAAGAATTATAGTGTGAATCTGTCTTTCTAAGGTTCCCCCAGTAGCATTTGAGCTCATCTGTCCTTCATGGTCCTGAGTTCCCTTTTCTGACAAGAACTTGCCTCTCCTATGAGATGGCTACATTTATTTAGACCTTAGGGAGTTCCCATCATAGATCGCAGACCCACCACAGAACTCACGCTTTTAACATCACTTGTATTATACTATAACAATTCTCATGGAATCTCAAATCACTCCAGAAGCTTTTCTCTGGTTCCCTGGTTCTTCACCTGGAGACTGATTTCACTAGGTAAGGAGTAAAGCCCAGAAGTTATTTTTTAAAACTTAATGCTAATAACCTATCAATCTATGAATCTTTTTTTTTTTTGGCCGGGGCTGGGTTTGAACCCGTCACCATCCTACTCCTTTGAGCCACAGGCGCCGCCCTATGAATCAACTTTTTTAAGTGATTTTGATCAGCTGGGTTTAGGAACTGTTTGGGGGAACACACCATAGTTGTCAAATGTTCAAAGAAATGACATTCTTTGGAAGACCTTGAAATATACACTGAAAGTAATAAAAGATAAAATTATATTAAATCAGACACCATTTTCTATAGGCAATAGTAGGCATCAAAAGTTCAAATAAATGTATGACAAATCTACTGGAAACCAACTTCCAGCCAAAATGGAATAACAAGGACTACATTTATCCTTCTATCGGAAACAATCAAAAATCTCTCCATCTATCTGCGATGTATCCACCTATACAGTCAACAATGTATGTCAAGACACAGGAGATCAGACAATACACAGCGATCCCTGAGAGACAGGGAACAATGAGCTGAGCCCTCTGATCACCCCAGTTTACCACCCTGAGCGTTTCCCAGGTTGTGGCACAAGAAAAGCCCAAAGAACACCTTGAATTGGGAAGGCAGAGTTGATAGTCCAAGGAATCTAAGGCAGCTAAAATTTGTGGCACAGAGTGCTGAAGTGGAGAGAGCTGCAGAGAGAACTCCAGAGCTCTGCAAGGGCCCTCCCAAATGTAATTAACACATGTGTGTGAGAAAATTACTTGAAGTTGGAGGAAGAACCAGCAGGAAAGATGAGAGGCACCATGCCTGATACTAACAGGGGGCTAGAAGTAATGCCTGTTCCCACCAACCAAGGTGGAAAATTCATGATTCACGGTGCATTGAACAGAGTACACAGTGGAGTATTACCTTTGTAATGGGAAATAATCAGTCTTAGACTGAGCACTGCTCCAGTCCAACTTAACAAATCTGAAAAGGAAGACTCAGGAGGATCAAATTCTTTCGAATAACTGACAAAAATATGCAGTATATGAATAGATGATTTTTAAGACATCAGGCAACAAGATACAACGACCCCCTAAAAGATGGAAAACAAATAAGATGAACCAGTGATGCATCTAACTGTTTGAGTAAACTCCAGAGTGTTTATAAGAAACACCCAATAAGGTAAAACATACAATGTCTTACTTTCAATCAGAAATTACCAACAACCATAGAAAGAATCAGGGAAATAAGACCCATAATGAGGAGAAAAACCATATCAACTGTATCCAACCCAGATGAGAGGAAATGGCATTCAGTTTTTATAACTGTATTCCATGTGTTCAAAAGGCTAGGACATGGAAAATTCAAAAATGATCCCTACTGAATTTCTGGAGATTAAAAACTACAATGTATGCAATGAAAAAAACAAACTAAATGGGATTAATAGATTAAACAATACAAAAGAAAAAATTAGTGAAGTTGAAGATACAACAATATTCTGTCTTGTTCTATGTTGTGTGTTTTATTATTAAAAATAACATTTAAGGCTTGGCATCTGTGGCTCAACCAGCTAAGGCACCAGCCACATACACCTGAGCTGGCGGGTTCGAATCCAGCCCAGGCCCGCCAAACACAATGACGGCTGCAACCAAAAAATGGCCGGGTGTTGTGGCGGGTACCTGTAGTCCCAGCTACTTGGGAGGCGGAGGTAAGAGACTCACTTGAGCCCAGGAATTGGAGGTTGCTGTGAGCTGTGATGCCACAGCACTCTATCCAGGGTGACAGCTTGAGGCTATCTCAAAAAATAATAATAATAATAAAATAACATTTAAAAAGACATGACAGTGTAGAGACTATCCAAGATGAAACACAGGGGAGAGATTCAAAATCAAAACAAAAGTGTCATTGACCTGTGGGACAATAGCAAGAAGCCTAACATATTGGTAATTAGAATAGCCAAACAAGGAACGAGAGGTAGAAAAAATATTTAAAAGAAATAAAGATCAAAACCTTTCTAATTTGATGAAAACTATAAATCCCTGGGTCCAACAGCTTAACAAACTCCAATCATAAGAAACATGGGGGAAAAAGTTCAGAAACATCATAAACAAATTGCTCAAAACCAAAGATAAAAATGAGATCGGCTGGGAAAACACACACACATACACACACACACACACAGGAGCAAAAAAATCCATGTCACATCCACAGGAACAAAGATTAGGATGACAGCAGAGTTCTTATCAGAAATAAGGCAAATGAGGCATCTTTTAATTACTGAAGGAGAAAACTGACAATTTTGAATTTTATTCCTAGAAATTATTTCAAAAGAGAAGGCAAAATAAATATTTTTCAGACATTACAAACTCTGAAAGAACTCACCATCAGCAGGCATGCACTACAAGTAATATTAAAAGAAGTCCTTCAGGCAAAAAGAAAATGATGCCAGATGGAAATACAGATCTACACCAAGGAATAAGGAATGTCAGAAATGGTAACTACATAGACTAAATAAGAAAAGTCTAATGATCATCTCAAAAGATGCAGATGGTTTCACAGAGAATTCTACTAAACATTTAAAGAAGAATTAACACCAATTTCACACAATATCTTCCAGAAAATAGAAGAAAAAACACTTCCCAACTCATTTTACAAGACCAGTTTTACAGAATAGTGGCTCACTCCTATAATCCTAATACTCTGGGAGGCTGGGATGGAAGGATTGCCTGAGCTCACGAGTTTGAAATCAGCCTGAGCAAAAGCTAGACCCCATCTCTAAAAATAGCCGGGTGTTGTGGCAGCTGGGTGTTTTGGCAGGCCTGTAGTCCCAAATACTTGAGAGGCTGAGGCAAGAGAAAAGCTCAAACCCAAGAGTTTGAGGTTGCTGAGAGCTATGACACCATGGCACTCTACCAAGGGCAGCAAAGGGAGACTGTCTTTTAAAAAAAAAAAAAAGAGGCCAGTTTTACCTGGTTACCAAAGACACTGCCAAAAAAGACATACAGATATACATTATAGACCAATGTCCCCCACAAATATAGACACAAAAATATTTAACAAAATATTAGCTAGTAATTCACTATATTTACCATGACCAAAAGAGTTTTACACCAGGGATGCAAGGTTGGCTCAATATTATCTATTATATTAATAGGTTAAAGAAGGAAACTCACAATTATGTTACTTAATGAAGAAAAAGCACTGGACAAAATTCAATACTTGTTCATGATAAAAACTGAGAAAACTAGGAATAAAGGGGACTTTCCTCAACCTGGTAAAGAGTATCTCAAAACATCATACTTAATGGTGTAAGTCTGAATACTTTCCCTCTATAATTGGGAACAAGGCAAGGGAACTCACCACTCCTACATCATATTTGGGAGACAAGCCAGGGCATTAGGCAGAAAAACAAAAGGCATGTACATTGAAAAAGAGGAATTAAAATTGTCTCTATTTACAAACAACATGCTCAATTACCTGTGTGGAAAAGTCCTTGGAGTCAATACTGAGGTTATTTCATTCTCTTTCATCTGTCTATAATTCTTCCATTTCCATATAATCTTGTAGGAATTTCTCCTTGGACTCCTAATGGTACCCAAAGCCTAACCAGGGGTGTCCAACCTTTTTTCTTTTTCTTTTTGAGACAGAGCCTCAATCTGTCACCCTGGATAGAGTGCCGTGGCATCACAGCTCACAGAAACCTCCAATTCCTGGGCTCAAGCGAGTCTCCTGACTCCGCCTCCCAAGTAGCTGGGACTACAGGTGCTGGCAACAACATCCGGCCATTTTTTGGTTGCAGCTGTCATTGTTGTTTGGCGGGCCGGGCTGGATTCAAACCCGCCAGCTCAGGTGTACATGGCTGACGCCTTCCCCCGTTGAGCCACAGGCGCCGAGCCCCAACCTTTTTTCTTTTCTGCCCTACATTGGAAAAATAAGAGCTGTCTTGAACTAGACATTAAATATACAAATACTAACTAAAGCTGATTAGGAAAAAAAAAAAGTCTGTGCATACTTTTCATGATATCTGACACCTTGATACAACAAGATCCTCGGAAAATCAGTATACAGTAAACAGGCCACAGGTTGGACACCCTGGCCTAAAGCATAGGTTTGGATTGATAAGGATATATGAGACCTTGAAACATAATGGGAATAGCTGATGGATTTGATTATATCAAAATTAAGAATGTTAAGGAAAACTTTATCTAAGATTATTTACTTTTTTCTATGACTTGGAGGAAAACATCTAGTTATTCAATTTTAACACCAACTCATAAAACATCAATGTTCTCGGAAAATGTAACTTGAGATTGGCTATAAATCCATCACTAAAGAGCAAAATATAAGAAACTTCCTCCCTTTGGTGGGGGTGGGGGGACCAAGGGAGTCAATCAGATCTTTTTTCTCCCAAGAATCCAGAACTGAGTCACAAAGCTGCAGTCAGTTATATGACTGCAGGGAGGGAGACAGGGAAAAGCCAACACTGGAGTCTGTGTGATTGGTCCCTAAGAGACTAGAAAAGCCTAGAGGCAGTGGAGGTGCTTAAAAGATTGACTGCAACCTCAGTAGCTCAAGTGTTCAGGTTCGGGCTCTACGTGACCTCCCATGAATGCCCATTCAAATATCTGCTGTCTCCTTAATAGAAAGAGTGTTAACAAACAAACAGGAAAACACAACCTTAATTTTCCATGAGATTTTCAGCTATGGGGGCATTCTGCTTACTCGGTAAGATAAATTTAAAAAAAAAAATGCCCATTAATTCAGAACATTACTTTCCACATATTTTACCTGCTCTAGATTTATTGATAGATGATACTCAGGTTATTAAAAATGACCACGAGGCCCCCACTGCCGGGTACTACGGGGACCACGCGGGGTCATTTGCGGGTAGGCTGCCCCGGAAGGGCCTGATGCACTGGGCCTCCGGTGACAGGCAGAGGCGGCCCAGGGTCCTGACCTGCTTGCTCCGGGCCGACCAGACGGGCTGTCCTTGACCGCTGCAGTTTGCAGCTTGCTGCCCAGGGTCAGAGCCAATGGCTATTCGGGCCTCCGCCAGCCTGGCAGGGCCTCTGCCTGATGCCTGCGGGCACAAGGCCCTGGGGTACAGACGGCTCCGCAGCGCCGCCCCCAACCCCAACAGGACGCTGTACCTCACCACCGCGGGCCGCCGGGCACAAGTGCTCCAAAGTCAGGCATTAAGAGGCCCGAAGACACTGCCACCGAAAGGAGTTGCATTTTTTGCAGGGGGGAGGATGGGGGGGTGATGGGGGGGGTTCGTTTTGTTTTGTAGAGAGAGTCACAGCTCACAGCAACCTCCAACTCCTGGGCTTAGGCGATTCTCTTGCCTCAGCCTCCCGAGTTGCTGGGACTACAGGCGCCCGCCACAACGCCCGGCTATTTTTTGATGCAGTTCGGTCAGGGCCGGTTTGAACCCGCCACCCTCGGTATATGGGGCCAAACTCTCTTTGAACATCCGTCTGGCTGTTAAAGAGGGAGGTCCCAACCCTAAGCTCAACAGCAGCCTGGCCAGCATCTTAGGTGTGTCGCAGCAAGCACATGCCCCAGCAGCAATTGAGGCAGCACTGAAAATGGAGAAAAGTAAAGACATACATTTGCTATAAGGGTCGAGGCCCTGGTGGCTCTTCTCTGCCCACTGAGGCATTGTCTAACAGGAGCTCCAAGGGTCAGTCAGACATTAGACACATCCGGAACAAAAATGGGGAGTTAGACTGAAGGAGCTCGTCATTCCTTTGACAAAAAGGGGGTGATCATGGTTGGAGTGGAGGACAAAGAGAAGAAAACTGTGAACCTAGAGCATGCCCTAGAGCTGGCAATTGAAGCAGCTGAGGATGTTAAGGTAACTGAAGATGAAGAACATTTTCAAATGTATTTGTGATGTTTCTTCACTGCATCAGTGAGGAAGAAGTTGGACTCCTGGGCCTGTGTTCTGTGTCCTGTACTCTAGAGTTCATTCCCAACTCAAAGGTGCAGCTGCTGGCTTACCCTGACCTAGAACAGGCTGCTCGTCTCATCCAGCTTCTCAGCAACCATGAGGACATGATCCACATCTATGACAACACTGAGTTATGAGATCTACGTTCCCACGCTTCCTCCTAGGCAAGTGGCAGCTCATTCCAGATCAGACTTCTGCAGCCATCTCTGAGAGGAAAGCAGGAGGCCTAAGGCAAGGACTTGCATTCTTGAGGCCAAGGCCTACTTCCATGGGACCCCTTTGTCAGCTCTGCTGGTGTCTGATAGCCCTTCTGGATGCATCTCCTAATACCTTGCTGATCAGACTCTGATCTCAGGGACTTGGCCCTTGTGGTCATTTTAAGTGCCCTGAGGCCCTATGTGCTAGAAACTGCTCTTAAGTAATAACAGTGATTGCTCTTAAAATAAAAGATCAGGGTAAGGAAAAGCACCCTGAAATGGCTATTCATTCAAGTCCAGGCCCTCAGGTGCTATCAGAGAGCTTTAGGCTCAACCAGAGGATTAAAAACAATCCACAGATTGACTGAATAACCCATTACAGAAGAGTCAACAGTAAAGCCAAGACATACTGTAGAACAGCAGGAAGTGTAAGTGAAGGAGCCTGAGTTCTCAAATGCTGAAAACTGTTTGTCCTGGTTTTGGCACCAAACTGATTGTGTACCTTTGAGCAAGAAAGGGAAGACAACAGGGCTGGGAAGTCTGAAACAGGAGCACATGTCCACTGTCTGGAGCACAGCTTTAAAAACTTCCCTCTCTCGGACCCAATTTATTCGTCTTTAAATAGACCACTAAGACAGTCCTCCCCAGTTCTGACATTAGCTCTATTATTCTAAATCTTTTTCCTCTCTTGTAAAATCATAAGTCATATTTTAAGTATTATTATGAAAGTTCATGATTCATGCATGAAAACACTAACTTAGGCCAATATAAATGCTAACTGTCCAAGTTCCCAACTGGTGGGTACTGCATGCCTACAATCCCAACTACTTGGGAGGCTGAGACAGGAGGATCACTTGAGGCCAGGTGTTCAAGGCCAGCCTGGGCAACATAGCAAGACTCCATCACTTTAAAAAAAAAAAAAAAAAAAAAGGCAGTTCAATCACTTGCTATAGGGCAGTGGTTTTTACCGTTGGACAGATATGTCCCAGAGGTCCTGGATAAAGAGGAAGAAGGAAATGAAACTAGCCCACCCCTAATTCCTTTTTTGGTTTTTTTTTTTTTGAGACAGAGCCTCAAGCTGTCACCCTGGGTAGAGTGCTGTGACATCACCGCTCACAGCAACCTCCAACTCCCGGGCTCAAGCAATTCTCCTGCCTCTGCCTCCCAAGTAGCTGGGACTACAGGCGCCTGCCACAACACCCGGCTATTTTTTGTTGCAGCCATCATAGTTGTTTGGCAGGCCCAAGCTGGATTCGAACCCACCAGCTCAGGTATATGTGGCTGGTGCCTTAGCCGCTTGAGCCATAGGCACCAAGTCTTTTTTTTTTTTGAGACCGAGTCTCATTATGTCACCCTCAGTAGAGTGCTGTGGCATTACAGCTCACAGCAACCTCTAATTTTTGGGCTTAAGAGATTCTCTTGCCTCTGCCCCCAAGTAACTGGAACTACAGGCACCTGCCACAATGCCCAGCTATTGTTTTTTTTTTTTTTTTTTGGTTGCAGTTTTTGGCTGGGGCCAGGTTTGAACCTGCCACCTCTGGTATAAAGGGGCCGGCACCCTACTCCTTGAGCCACAAATACCCAGCTATTCTTTGGCTGCAGTTGTCATTGTTGTTTAGCAGGCCCAGTGAGGGGGTGGGGAGGTAGGGGGAGATAGTTCAAACCTGCCAGCCTCCCAACCATTCAGATATGGGCACCAAGCCGATAGACCTAACTTCAAATAAGATTTCCTCTGTAAAATTTTCCATTTCTTTAAAAACAAAAGTTCAAAGAGCACACACACAAAACAAATGTATAAGGTAAGTCTGTTTATTATCCAGTTTACTAATGAAGAAACTGGGGAACAGATGGGTTAAAGGAGCTGCCTGGAGTCAGGCATTTAGGTAGTGAGGCAGCTGCGACCAAAACCCAGGCAGTTGGTTCCTCAGTCCACGCTCCCAACTACTATGCCACAGCACAGCATGCCACTGCATAGTTTTAGGAATAAAGATAAAAACATAATATAAACCTCCAAGGCTTCCAGATGCATTCAGGAGTAAAAAGATGGTCATTAGCACAACATGCAAAACTATTTATAATTCAGCCTTTGCGAGACCCATCAGCCTCATCTGCCCATCAGCTACTACCAACACACGCTCCCCACTATCATCATGTTGAACTTCCCATCAGGCCTCAATCAAGTATGCTTTGTACATACTTGCACCATTTATTGTGCTAAAATAAAGGGCTATACACTGTGCTAATTTAATGTACTGTACCTCAACTTATGACAATACTATAAGGGAGTAAACCCAGTACGTATAGAAATTAAATGGCTTACCCAAAGACAAATATGTAGTTAAGTGACAATGTATAAACTCAAACCCAGGTCTGTTCGTCAAATGACATGTTCTTGATAACAGTTTCCGTGGCTAAAATGTGTTGTAGGTATTCAAGATGCATCTAGAATGGAGCTCAGCAAACAGACAGCACTTAAGAGATATTTGCTGAGTGAATGGATAAACGCATGAACAAATGCCTCCCTTCTGAAGGCTTCTCTGATTCCTGTACAAAACTCCACTGCTCCCTCCATATTGATATAAAACTTCTTTCAAAGCTCTACTATTAGGCTTCCCAGGTGGTATTCTATGCTTTCTACTCATATTTACATATTAGCCACTAGACTAGGGACCTTTCTCTGTATTCCCAGGCCCCTAACACAAGGCCTGGCTTTTAATAAGCACTCAGTTAACTGAATGAAATTCCCTGAGGAGAAGAACCATGAGTAAGCAACCTATGACTCATAGGTTCTTTTTCTTCAATAAATAAACAATATTCAGAGCTGTGATATACTCAAATTTGTGCTCTATAAATATTTCTAGGTTTCAACTATCATCTGAGGCATCTAAATTTAACTCATTCAACGCATATTTATGAGTAATCTAAATACATAATGATAACAGCACTTAAGGAGTTTACAACCTAGTCAAAAAGATAAAACATAAAATGTAAAGGTAAACAGTCAAACACGGGCTGTCATGAGGAAACAAATGAGTAGGTGCCACCAACTGGTAAAACAAAATGCTGTGGGTATGCAAATTGAGTACATCATTCTGAACTAAGGCCAGGGTCCTAATTACCTGTAGACAGTCTGCAATGAGGCTCTTTCCAATCAGTTGCAAAATGAGAAAGAGACAGTACAGTGTTTTCCATATAAAGATATTTAATTATAAAAAGTGTCCTTAATCTGGCATCATGTTCCTCCTGCCTTTTGGGTTTTTAAGAATTTTTTTATTTTTAATTATTATGGATACGTATAGTTGTATATCTAAATAGGGTGCATGCAACATTTTGATACAGGCATACAATGTGAATTAGTCAAATCAGGGCACATAGATTAGCCGTCACCTAAGACATTTAACATTTCCTTATGTTAGGAACATTCCAATTCAACTCTTAGTTTTCTTAAAAATATACCCTTATTGTAGATTATAGTCACTTTGTTATGCCATCAAACATTGCTCATTGTATCTATTTTTGTATCCATTAGCCATACCTCCTCTAATCTCCTTCCTCTTCCTTGCTACCCATCCCAGCCTCTGGTAACCCTCATTCTACTCTCAGTAGATCTCTCATAAGATCAATTGTTTTAATGTTTAGCTCCCACAAACAAGTAAGAACATGCAAGATTTGTCTTTCTGTGCTTGGTTTACTTCACGTAACATAATGTTCTCCAGTTCTATCCATGTTGCAAATGACAGGATTTCATTCTTTTTGTGGGTAATATCCCACTGTGTGTATGCACCACAATTCCTTTACCCATTCATCCACTGATGGATACTTAGGTTGATTCTGTATCTTGGCAATTCTGAATAGTACTGCAATAAAAATGGTAGTGCAGCTATCTTTTTGATATATAGAATTTCCCTCCTGTAGATACATACTCAGCAGTGGGATTGCTGAGTTAAAAAGTTCTTTTATAATTTTTTTATTTTTCTTTTGGAGGGGAGACTGAGTCTCACTGTGTCACCCTGGGGACTGTGCCATGGTGTCATAGCTCACAGCAACCTCAAACTCAGGGGTCAGGGGCTCAAGCAAACCTCTTGCCTTGGCCTCCCAAGTAACTGAGACTACAGGCACCCACAACACTGGCTAGTTTTTCTATTTTTTAGTAGAGACAGGGGTCTAACTCTTGCTTAGGCTGGTCTTGCACTTCCTGAGCTCAAAGAAATCCACCCACCTCAGCTTTCCAGAATGCTAGGGTATTTCTATTCTTAGTTTTATGAGGACCCTCCATACTGTTCGCCATAGTGGTTGCCCTAGTTTACATTCCCAACAGCGTACAAAGGTTTCTCCTTTCCCCACATCCTCTCCAGTATTCATTATTATCTGACTTATTGATAAAAACCATGCTAATTGGGGTGAGATGATATCTCATTGTAGTTTTGATTTGCATTTCTCTGATGACTAATGATGTTGATCATTTTATCATATTACCTGTTGGGTTTTTTTTTTTTCTATGTTTTTACTGGTACAAACATTCCAACCTGGGAACCAGCGAGCTAGAGCACTCAAAAGCAGCATCACAGAAAAGATGGAATTTGAAATGAACCCTGCAGGGTGAACAAGATTTGGAGAGAAGAGAGGGGATTTTAAGAAGGGGAAACAGTTTGAGCAAATTACCAAAAATATGAATGTTCATGCAGAATTGGAAAAATACTAAATAAATCAGCCTTATTAAAAGTTGGAACAACTGCCACTACAAATTCCATTTCTAGCAATATGCCAGACCATGTACTTTTCTGATCTTCCACTAAAAACAACTCTAAATAATGTCTTTTTTCTATCTTCTCTAATAAAATACATTGATGAGTTTGCATGAAAATCAGGAAGATTCAGACAAGGAACCTAATAGGGTAACTAAAATGCAAAAATTATCTTCCTCCTTGAAGGCATTTACATAGCCCAAGGCAAGCTTCATTCTCCCAATCTAACCGGGCTCAAGGAATATAAGACAAAATTAAGGTTCAGCCTAAAGAAGAAAGTATTGTACAGATTCCTCTCCTACCATTTTTGCTGGAACTACCAAGCTAACCAAGAAAGAAACCCATTCATATACACATCTCCCAAACTTTAATAAAAACACGAGTCTCAAAACTTGGCACTGTTTGAGAAAAAAGAGAAATCTTCCTGCAGTTTCAACCACAAACAGGTTTCATAAGGGACTACTACTGAATGGTCCAAAAATCCTCAAACAAAAATTAGAAAACCTTTGAGGAAACCACAGATAACAATCTCAGAAATAAAAGATGGCAGAATCAAACCTTCAAAGACTTCAGATATTAGAATTATCAGAAGATATGAAATATTCAATGTGCTTTTATATATTTTGTTTGTTTGTTTGTTTGTTTTCTGTTTTGTTTTGGTTTTGGCCAGGGCCAGGTTTGAACCATCCACCTCTGGTATATAGGGCCAGCGCCCTACTCCTTTGAGCCACAGGCACCACTCTGTCTTAAAAATATTTTTAAATTGGCTCGGCGCCTGTAGCTCAACGGGCTAAGGCGCCAGCCATGTTCACCTGAGCTGGCGGGTTCGAATCCAGCCCCAGGGCCCGCCAAACAACAATGACGGCTGCAACCAAAATGGCCAGGCATTGTAGCGGGTGCCTGTAGTCCCAGCTACTTGGGAGGCGGAGGCAAGAGATTCACTTGAGCCCAAGAATTGGAGGTTGCTATGAGCTGTGATGCCATGGCACTCTACCCAGGGTGACAGCTTGAGGCTCTGTCTCAAAAAAAAAAAAAAAAAAAATTTTAAATTGAAAATGAATAAAGTAAAAAACCATAACATGACTAAGCAAGACTGAAAAAGAATAAAATAGGCCGGGCATGGTGGCTCACACCTATAATCCTAGCACTCTGGGAGGCCGAGGCAGGTGGATTGCTTAAGTTTACAAGTTCAAGACCAGCCTGAGCAAAAGTGAGACCCCGTCTCTACTAAAAATAGAAAAAAGTGAGGCAAGAGGATTGCTTGAGCCTAAGAATTGGAGGTTGCTGTAAGCTATGACACCATGGCACTATACCCAGAGCAATAGCTTGAGAATCTGTCTCAAAAAAAAAAAAAAGAAAGAAAAGAAAAAGAACAAATTATGTCTCAAAATAAGAATGAATTAGTCAATGGATGAGTGAAAAACAGAAAAGATACAACCAGGAGGAGAATTAGTGAACTTAAAGAAATTATGGCTTAAAGCCAATTACAAAATATGGCTGGCGCCTGCGGCTCAACAGACTAAGGTGCCAGCCACGTACACCTGAATTGGTGGGTTCGAATCCAGCCTGGGCCCGCCAAACAACAATGATGGCTGCAACCAAAAAAAAAATGGCCGGGTGTTGTGGCAGGAGCCTGTAGTCCCAGCTACCTGGGAGGCGGAGGCAGGAGACTCACTCGAGCCCAGTAATTGGAGGATGCTGTGAGCTGTGATACAGCTCTCTATCCAGGGTGACAGTTCGAGGCTCTGTCTCAAAAAAAAAAAAAAAAAGAAAGAAAGAAATTATACAAAATAGAATTCATAAAGAGACAGTAAAAAAGAAAAAAAAGGTGTAAAAGAAAGACACAGACTAGTCACTATCCCAAAGAAAAGAGGAAAATGGTCAAAAACTGGTTTTAGAAAGCTGGTTTTAATGCTCCATTTTCCTTTTAAGTTTCCCACCTTCTCTTAGGTCTTAGTCTAAAATAGCAAAGAATTTTATAGAACTAACAGATAATACATTCACACATTAAAGAGGTCCAATAAATTCCAAAAGAAAGAAAGAAAGACATCTAGAAGTTCCGGTTCTAAGTAAACTGTAATAAGCACACTCCACCATGGCTCTCTACAGCTATAAAATACACCTATAAAACCAAGGTAGAATTCACAGTGTAACAGCTAGTTGAGTAAACAGTAAGGAAACAGTAGCCCAGAGATTGGGGAAGAAGAATGAATTAAAAGTACCACCAAACCAGCAGTGAGTTTGTGATTTTTTTTCCTCTGTTATCACTCAGCATGGACTCTAGGCAGCCCAAAACTGATGTCAGCACCACTGATAGAGTGAGTTCCAAGAGAAGCCTTCTAGTTCAGGTCCAAGGAGGCCTCCAGGGACCTATAGCACTGAGGAAAAGAACCTTCATTGAAGGAAAAAACCTTCTCTTCAGGACCTGTGGCCTAAGAGGAAGGGGCAAACATCTATTACTCTATTGTCCTCTCTGTCCTCTCACTGCTAAGCCCACACTACACTTCCCATGAAGTCATGGGAAATGCAAAGAAAAGCAGGGTTAAATAAGCTCCAGCTTTCTGGCCAGCAGGACAAAGAAAAAAGGAGAACTGAGGAAATGACAGAAAGAGGGCAGCTGAAGAAACTGATCCCATAAAATTAATTTTGAACTCACCTCTAGGGCTCCCATTTGAGTCTACCAACAATATATAAAGGTTCCACTTGCTCTGCATCCTCACCAACATTTGATAGTGCCAGTCTTTTTAACTTTAGCCATTCTACTGGGAGTACAGGGGCCTTCTCACAGCAGTTTTAATTTGTGTTTCGTAATGACAAATGATGCTGAGCATGTCTTCATGTGCTTATTTGCCATCTGTATATCTTCTTTGATAAAGTGTCTGCCCAAATCTTCTGGCCATTTTTCTTTATTGAATTGTTTACCTTATTGAGCTATGAAAGTCATATTCATGTTTTATATGAAAGTGGCAGTGTAAAGAGAAAGAACTGGTCAAATGAATGAGTTTTTTAAGACGAGTGTGGCTTGTCTTTTCATTTTCTTGTTGCGGTTTTTGTTTTGGGGGTTTTTTTGGCTGGGGCTGGCTTTGAACCCACCACCTCCAGTGTATGGGGCTGGCACCTACTCCTTGAGTCATAGGTGCCACCCACCTTTTCATTTTCTTAATAATATCTTTTGAAGAACAAAATATTTTAATTTTGATAAAGTCCAATTTATTCTTTCATAGTTTACTTTCTGTCCTACTTAAGGTAAATTTGGCCGCACTTTCTCAACATAATAAAGGGATAAAATGGTATGGGAGATATCAAAGACAACTCCACATTTTAGCCTTACATGAATGAATAAATGCAACACCATCCTGAGATTACCTCTCCATAGGACAACCATAACCACCATTAAACCAAATTACCGTTTTTTGGATTTCCACTGTCATTGGCCTCCAAAACAGAGTCTACATTGCTTACCTACAACTCTTCTCTTCCCCTAGGCTCAAACCTTGAGCCTCATGAGCCTCACTTTGCTATATTCAGTATGAAAACTATTTTCATAGCTTTATCTTTCTCAGCCATGCCAATAATTTCCAAATATCTACTGCCTCTTTTCTTGGTAATAATGACAGCTGACATTTACTGAGGGCCTTACTAGGAGTCAGGAACTGAACCTCCCCTCTAAGGGCCTGCTGCATATCTCTCTTCAGCCTACCATTACTTTACAGTCAACCAAATTCATCCTTCTTCACCTCAGACGAGGCCAGCTCTCCAACTCATCAGTTAGTTTCTAAGAATAGTATTAACACTATCACACTGAAAATTCTGGTCTCATCACCTTTCACTTCAGCTTCTCCTCTCTCCCCATAGTCAATTAATTTAATGGTTGTCCATCTACGCTTCTTGAAATGCTGGGGAGTTGGGAACTAGACTAAAGTGCCAAAAATGGCCTTTTCCCAATTTGCATGAAAAAATAAGATAATATAATTTTAAGATTTCATACCATAAATTTTCCTTAACCCTTCCTCACCTACAACTTCCTGTCTATTCTGGAATGTGAAATAAAACAGTACTTGATTTAGGGGGCAAAAAATGTAGTTTAAAGTTTAATATATAAATATTTCATAATATTCCACAGAATACCATGACTTTTAGGTACTTCATCACCTGAACATGTTTAAGCACCACTGAACTAATAATTTGCAACTTATATTCCTGCTAAATTGTTCTTTCCTGTGCAACGTGAAACTTTTCCTATGAGGAAGTCAGACCAAGATGGGAAAGGTCAGACCAATTTGCCTGAGAAAATATTAAAAAGTAGGCCATCACGACACTATAACTTTCTTCCTCCTCAATTCCAGGCTTTAACTACCTATCCTGTGGCACCAAAGAGAATAGCCAGCTTATAGGTAGAAGAGAAACAACTTTCAATGATCAGTGTTAAGAATAACAGACTTCAGATTCCAGTCACAGCAAGTGAGACACAGACACGCTAGGCTATATTCTCCAGTTAAACCAGAACATTCTGGATTGTGATTCTCTTCTGATTATCAGTATTTACTGCACAGATAAAGCATAACATTACCCTAAGGAAAAAACAAGAGAAATATAAATATTTATAACCCCAAAGGGGATGGATAAAGCCACATAATTTGAGGATTATCAGTTATTTGGAACCATCACAAACATAAACAGTGGGAGTTAAATATATAAACTAACTGATTATACCCTTAAAAAAATAAAATTCAGTAAACATCAAACTACTTTCTTTTTTTCTTTTTGAGACAGAATCTCACTATGTCACCCTCAGTAGAATGCCAGAGTGTCACAGCTCACAGCAACCTCCAACTCTTGGGCTTAAGTGATTCTCTTGCCTCAGCCTCCCAAGTAGCTGGAACTACAGGCACCAGCCACAACACCCAGCCATTTTTTGTTGCAGTTGTCATTGTTGTTTAGCTGGCCCGGGTGGGTTCGAACCAGCCAACCTCAGTGTATGTGACTGGTGCTATAACCACTGTGCTACGGGTGCTGGGCCCAAACTTCTTCATTAAGCTAAACATTCATTGAATTATTCAATATAGAGGGTGGACCTAAAGTTTGTGTGCAATTTAAAATAGTTTAACATAATAAATTGCATATGAACTTTATGGACCCCCTGTATATCTATGGGTGTATACTATGTGCGAAATATTGTGCAAGTCACTCAAGGCTTAACAGTGAGAAAGACTCATAGTACCTGACTTCACAGGTACAGGAAAGGCAATCAAAGAACAGTAACTGCCATGGCTGACGGGCAAAGTGCCTTCAAGTGCAGCAGGATAAGGGATGCTCACAGAAGGTCTCTCAGTCAGAGCTCTACGTGAACTGAAACCTAAAGAATGAGCGTAAGTTAACCAAGGGTATGTGCATGTGTGCTAAGAGGTGAGGGGTGCTGTAGACGAGGCTGGGGTCCAATTACTTTCATGGAGGAGAACACACTCAGTTACCTAGAACTGGACTCCCAGCTCCACCACACATAACCTGTGTCTCCCTGGGCAAATGGCCTAAAGTCTCTAATCTCTAGTCTCTCCTTTAGTCACTTCATTTATAAAAGGTAGTAATACAATACTTAGCTAATAATGCATGTAGTTTAGCTCCCTACTTGTTAGCTCTGTAACCTTGGGCAACTGGAAACATCTCTGTGACTTTCTCATCTGTAAAATGGGGATCAGAATAGTATCTTCTCCATAGGGTTGTTAATGAAGATGAACTGCAAGAATATGTGTGAAGATTTAATGAGATGAAAATGGTAAAGTACTTTGAATGAGTACTAATGTGCAAAAGAGTTCAATAAATGTTAGCCATTACTTTTTATATTAACAGGCAAAGCCAAGGTCTCAAAGGGTTTTATAAACCATGTTAGATGTGTGAACTGTAATCTGGACATGTGGAGAGCAACTGAAGGATTGACATGATTAGATTTGCCCTTTGGAAGATTCAACCCAGATAACTGTACAGAAATTGGGCTAAAGTTGGAGGCAAAGTTGTAGACAGAACCTAGCCAGGAGGAATAACAGCCACTCTATTAGGACAGGATGCCCTGGACCAAGGACAGCAGGGAAGGACAGATGAGTACATAAAGCAACAAGACTAGATGTTTGTATTCTGAATGTGATGTACCCTCCTCCTAAAGAGTCGAGAAGCTTCTATGACTCCCAATACTCCCCACTCTGCAACTGATTCCCAAACTACATCTTCACTTACCACCTCTCACAAGCTTCAGGTCCCAATCTCAACTACCCCTCAGAAGCTGCCTGTGGACAGTAACCTCACCTTAATATAACCCAAATCAAACCAATCATTTATTTCTCCAGGAAATCTCAATTTCCCTATTTTTGATCCTAACTCTGCCATGTTTTTCTCCCAGTCAACCAAGCTACAAACTTTAGAGTTACCATCATCTGGTAGTAAAGATCTTTTAACATTCTGATACTACTTCCTGACAATTCTGACACCTGGATTCTTAAACTAAAGGCAACATCATAGAAAGCAAAGAAAATATTCAAATAGCAGCCCTTATTACCTCTCATTACAGCAGGTTACTCTGCCTTCCACCTTCAGTCACTTTACCTTTCAATCCTGGCTGTACTCACGGAGCATATATACACTTTAATACGTGGGGGAACCTGCCTAATCTCTTGAATTACTTTTAAAATTAGATTACATTGCCCAAGAATTAATTTTAAAAAAATTAATTTACATTGGTTATAGTGATTATACACAAAAAGTTCAGTAAGAACATAGACAAGAAAAACTCTAATGGAATACTCTAGGAATTTCAGTTTCTTTTATGTGTCATTAATTCAAATTGTAAGTTTACCAGGCAGTGAGGAAATAAAATTCTACCCCAGCAGTGCAAATATCTGCTAATAACTACAAATTCATCTGAGAGCAATGAACACGAACCAGTTCTTCAGCTACTGATCGGAGAAGAGGATCTAACCATCACCCATAGGCACAAAGAACAGCGCCTTATCCACCTGCGGCAAACAGAAAATCTAGATAGAGCTTGCTGAAGGGCATACGAAAATAAAAGAGTTGTTTAAAAAATACTGCAAGCAGAGGGAAAAGAACATCATCTTTTTTTTTTTTTTTTTTTTTGAGACAGAGCCACAAGCGGTCACCCAAGATAGAGTACTGTGGCATCACAGCTCACAGCAACCTCCAATTCCTGGACTCAAGTGAGTATCCCACCTCCACCTCCCAAGTAGCTGGGACTACAGGCGCCTGCCACAATGCCTGGCCATTTTTTTGGTTGCAGCCATTATTGTTGTTTGGCGGGTCCAGGCTGGATTCGAACCCGCCAGCTCAGGTATATGTGGCTGGCGCCTTAGCCTGCTGAGCCACAGGCACCGAGCCAAGAACATCATCTCTTGAAAAAAGAACATATCTTTAATCAAGAAAAATTAAGAAATATGAAACTGGCATCGTTAAATAGAACAGAAAATACAACCTGTAAAAAACAGAAAGTACAAGGGAGAGAAAAGAACAAGACAACAAATAAATGCCATTTGGGGGGGGGAGACGACTATGTCACCCTCAGTAGAGTGCCTTGGTATCACAGCTCACAGCAACCTCAAACTCTTGGGCTTAAGCAATTCTCTTGCCTCAAGCCTCTCAAGTAGCTGGGACTACAATCACCCACCACAATGCCCAGCTACATTTTTTGTTGCAGTTTTCATTGTTGTTTAGCAGGCCCAGGCTGAGTTAAACCCACTGGCCTCGGTGTATATGGCCAGCACCCTAACCACTGAGCTTCGAGTGCCAAGTCCAAATAAGAGCTTTTTTAAAAAAAATGTCCAATATAACCTTGATACCAAAACCTGACAAGAACATTATAAGAAATAAAAATTATAAACAATATCTCTTATGAATATAGATGCAGACGTAAAATAAATGAAATACTAGGAAATTGAAAACAATAGTATCCAAGAAAAGATAATATAATATGACCAAGGAGGTTCATCTCAGGAATGCAAGGTTGGTTTAACTTTTGAAAATAAACATAATTCACTACATTCCCATGTTAATGTAGTGAATTATGTTTATTTTCATCATCGGGGGGTCTTAACCAGTAAAATAAGGAAAGAAATAAAAGGTATAAAGATCAAAAAGTAGGAAGAAAAATTGTCATTCACAAAAACATATTGTATACATAGAAAATACAAAAAATCTACAAACATATTATTAGAATTAGCAATTAATTTGGCAATGTTGTGGGATACAACGTCAACATGAGAAAAATCTATTGTATTTCTACCTATAATTAGGAAATAAAAAAAACAACGCCATTTACAATAGCATCAAAAAGCCATAAACTATCAACAAATCTCACAAAAAAGTTCAGGACCCTCCACTAAAACTGTGAAAATTCATAAACTAATTGAAAGTTTTCCAATCAAAACTGGAAATTCATCAACTAATTCGAAAATCTAGATGTAAAGAAACTAGAATAGTACAACCAATCTCAAGAACAAATATCAAATCACAAGACTAACTCCCTAGCAAAGAAGATAATGCAGTACCAGTACAAATGCAAAGAACAGAATCCAGAAATAGACACACACAAACACATACTGATTTACAAGAAAGACACCACTGCAATTGAGTGGGGAAAAAAATGGTTGTTTCAATAAATGTACTGGATCAATTGGACAGCCACATGAAAAAAAGAGGAATTATCCTTGATCCATAATATACACCATACGTGAAAATTCATATGAAATGGATATATCACAGACATAAACTTAAAATGACAAAGTTTCTGGAAGAAAACAAAGTATATTCATGACCTTCATTTAGGCAAAGATTTATTAAACAGAACACATAAAGAAGCAAAGAAAGGATAAATAAATTAGACTTAAATATTTAAGAACCTGTGCCAATCAAAAAGCACAATTAAGTAAAAAGGCAAATAACAAAATGGGGAAAGATAATATCACGTACATGTATCTGACAAGGTACTCCTTTACCCAATAATATAAAAGATGCCTACAGTAAGAAAAGAACAGACTCCCAGTTAAAAACAAGACAAAACCTTAACCAGCATGTCACAAGAGGATAGCCAGCCTAGGCACCTGTAGCTCAAGCGGCTAAGGCACCAACCACATACGCCAGAGCTGGCCGATTCAAATCCAGCCTGGGCCTACCAAACAACAATGACAACTACAACCAAAAAATAGCCAGGCGTTGTAGTGCGCATTTGCCAGTCCCAGCTACTTGGGAGGCTAAGGCAAGAGAATCGCTTAAGCCCAGGAGTTGGAGGTTGCTGTGAGCTGTGATGCCATAGCACTCTACCCAGGGCGACAGCTTGAGGTTCTGTCTCAAAAAAAAAAAAAAGAGGATATCCAAATGACCAACAAGCATATGCAAAAGTGCTCCACATAACTGGTCATCAGGGAAATACAGATTAAAACCACAGTGAGCTAGGGTGGTGCCTGTGGCTCAAAGGAGTAGGCACCAGACCCATACACTGAAGATGGCGGGTTCAAACCCAGCCCCAGCCAAAACTGAAAAAAAAAAAAAAAAAAAAAAACCCACAGTGAACTACAATACATTCCATTAATAGCTAATATGGCTAAAAATAAAAGAACAATACAAAGTGTTGGATATGAAACAAGTGGAACTGTTATATATAACTGGTGAGATATAAACTGGAAAACTGTCAGGATATATTAAGGTTAAACATATTTTAAAATTTTGAACAAGAGATTCCAATCCTAGGCTGGGTGCAGTGGCTCATACCTATAATCTTAGTGCTCTGGAAGGCAGAAGTGGATGGATTGCCTGAGCTCATGAGTTCAAGACCAGCCTGAGCCAGAGCAAGACTCCATCTCTAAAAATAGCCAGGCGCCATGGCAGGTGCTTGTCTCAGCTACTTGGGAGGCTGAGGCAAGAGAATCATTTGAGCCCAAGAGTTTGAGGTTGCCATAAGCTGTGCCAGCACAGCACTCTACTGAGGATGACAAAGTAAGACTTTTGTCTCAAAAAAAAAAAAAGAAAGAAAGAAAGAAACAGATTCCAATCCTGAGTATAAACCTAACACAAAGGAATGCTTTTGTTAACTGTGAGACATATGCAAGAATGTTCATGGCATCTTTATTCATAACAGCAAAAAGGGTAATCAATGTCTATTGACAATACAATGAATAAATAGACTAAGTGGAATGCTACACAGCAATGAAAGAGTGGACTACTGTACATGCAACAATCCAAATGAATTCTACAGATATAATCTAAAGCAAAAGAAGCCAGACACTCAAGTACATACTGCCAGATCTCATTTATATGAAGTTCAAGAATGGGCAAAATTGCTACAGTGATACAAATCAGAATAGTGATTATTTTTCAAGAGGTCTTGACTAGAAGGGGGCACAGAGAGTTTTATATCCTATGTATCTTAATGTTAGTGGCAATTACACAATCCATAACTATTAAAGTGGTATCTTTAGAATCTATGTACTTCAGTACATATAAATTAATACCACTGTAAAAATGTAAGCAAAAATTTGTTGGTAACCAAATTTTCTTAGGCCTTGCTTAGCCAGGAATATATATTTTATATTTTTTTAACTTTTTTTATTTTTTATTTTTTTGTAGAGACAGAGTCTCACTTTACTATCCTCAGTAGAGTGCCATGGAGTAACAGCTCACAGCAACCTCCAACTGCTAGGCTTAGGCAATTCCCTTGCCTCTGCTTCCCGAGTAGCTGGGACTACAGCTGCCCACCACAACGCCCAGCTATTTTTTTGTTGCAGTTTGGCTGGGGCTGGGTTTGAACTCGCCACCCTTGGTATATGGGGCCGGTGCCCTGCCCACTGAGCCACAGGTGCCGCCCTATATATTTTTTTAATGGCAAAATAAAAATCCATATTAGAGACCACTAAACTCTTTTGAATTATATCTAAAACAAACAAAAGTGTGTAAAGTGGAAAAGAGAAGCCAACTAGCCAGGAACCTCAGGACCTAAGGAATACACAGCACTGAGTTCCTTAGGTTTTCTCTTTTCTGTATATACCATAGTGTTGGAGCTAGAGAAGCCAGCAATCCAGAAACAACTGATGCAGACCCACAAATGCTCCAATAAAAGCCAGCTCTCTATAGTGAAAGAACCAAAAAAAGGGAAGCAAAGACAAAAAAACCTTTAGAAAATAACCACCAAACCTATAGTCCCAACCTCACCTAAGTCCACAGGGGTCAAAGCAGAGAGCCTGAATTTTTCAGGCTGCGCTGAGGAACCACGTCCACCCTACCCCTACCAGGGTGCTGTTACAGAATGTGGGGACAGAACTGGGACTTTCCTCATCCCCCACAAGGCAGTAACGAGGACACCCCCCTTCAATGTAGCTTCAGAGGAAACTCCAGAGTGCTTCCCAGCTCCACAGGGATGGTATCAAGGAGGCCTAGTGGAGACTGAGGACTTCCAATACCTCTCTGTGGTAATAAGACCACTCCCCTCCACCTCAGGGCATCAGCTGAGGCCATGGTAGGAACAAGAATAACTGGAAAGCCAAAATTCCCACCTCTACTCTGTTAGTAAAGGGGAATCCCTCGCCTGGAATGTCAATGGAAGCAGGGTAGGGAACCTGGATATAGCTGACCACCTCCCTACATAGACCACCTCCTTAAGTTGACCTCATTTTCATAGAGTGGACACGTACCATGCGTACATATCAATACAGAGGGCCTAGTTCCTTATGTTGACTGCCTCTATACATTGACCAGTTTGAAACAGTCCCTTGGGTGGTCACAATACAGAGAGGCTGTACTGCTGTATATCCCAAGCTGGCAAAAACACAGCAGAGCACCCTCCCTGTCTTCCAGAGAAGCAGCAGCCAGCTAAAAGATAGTAGAAAAGTATCTTAAAAGTTTGACTAGAAATTCTGTCAATGTAGCACGCTATACCCATACGAAATATTGATGATGTATGAGAAACATTTTTCAGATGTGCAAGAACTCAAAGTTTATTTTTTATGCACCCTTTCTGTAAGTTTGCTGTTGTATTGTCAAGAAGAACTTGAATATGTACTCCAGCAAACAAAACAATGTGTTAACTAGGAAATAATGAAATCAATCCTGGAAAGTGATGAAGGGACGTTCCCCCTCTCCTGGTCCCTCCCATCTTCCTGTTCCTGATTTTATACAGACTAGAACAGAAAGATGGGAGGGACCCAGGAGAGGGGGAAAAGCATCAACGAAATCACAAGTATGAGTTCAAGTTTAGAAAACATTAAGGATAAAAGTAAATAATGCAAGAGAAAAAAAATTAGAAACTCAGGAAAAGGAAAAGAAGAGCAAGAATACTATTTTGGCCAGGCATGGTGGCTCAAGCCTATATAGCACTCTGTGAGGCTGAGGGGGACAGACTGCATGAGCTAACAAGTTCCAGACCTGCCTCAGCCAGAGCAAGGTCTTGCCTCTAAAACTAACTGGGCATTGTGGCAGGGTCCTGTAGTCCCAGCTACTTGGGCGGCTGAGGCACGAGGATTGCTTAAGCCCAAGAGTTTGAGGTTGCTGTGAGCTGTGATATCACAGCGCTCTACTGAGAACAACAAAGTGAGACTGTCTCAAAAAAATAAAAAATAAAAAGTTTTAAACATCAATTCAAATGGTGCAAAGGCTGCAAAATAGAGGTTTCTATCTGCTAACATAAGAATAATACCTATATGTGTATAATCTTCTGGGCTGCTCTCTATACAGGACTGGTGTCTACCACTGCTACTTTGTATGAATAAATGTAAAACTTAAAAAAAAATTCAGATATGCTCTATAAGAAATTTGGAATAATTTAAAATTCTCGATGGATTGTAAGAAACAGTTCATATGACCCATTCTCCTCCAAAGGGGATGAAATTGTCCTAACACCCCACTTGGTCTACTATAATTAAAGACTTATATGTAAATATTCATAATAACATTCCATGTTTAGAATTAACCTAAGGATAAATCACTGAAGTCTTGGTTCTGGTCATAAACCAAAATTGAAATGACCATATAAATCTAGAAGTATAGTTCTGTGTTACAGAACACAGGAGAGCATGCTAGGGAAAAATCCTTCCCCTTACAAGTGTGGAGTCAAGAGACAGTATTTAGACAGAACAATAAATATGTTTAAGTTAAAGAATATTATTAGAATTAAAATATAAATATATAAAACACTGGATGACGAAAAGAGAGAAGCACTATAATGTTACTCATCTTTCATTTCAGAAAGTCAACAGATAACCATCTAAAGTTAATTACAGAGGGTTATAAAGAACTAAAAATAACATCAGTTAATAGAATTTGTCTCTGAAGAGTAGGATTGTGGAAGATCAGGGTAGAGGATTGTTGCGCATGACAGGTTCTTATGAACTATCTGATCTGTTACCCTGTGCATTCATAACTTTGATTAAAATAATTGTTAAAGTCTGACAAACACACTGTTGATGAAGCTGTAAAGCACCAAGCATACATGTGGAAAGATAGATTGGCACAAGCCCCACGGAGAATTTGACAACTACCTAGCAACTTTACATAAAAATTTACCCTTTGACCCAGCAATCCAACTTTTAGGAATCTTTCTCATTAGTATAATGATAAAAATACAAAAAGAAACACACACAACACTATTCATCACTGCACCATTAGCAATACTAAAAAACTAGAAGGACCTAAATGTCCATCAGTACGAAACTCATTATACAAACCATTGTCCATCTACCCAATGAAGTACTATTGCTGTCTTACAGAGAAATGAGGAAATGAGCAACATACTTCTCTATATTGCCAGAAGTAATCTCTTTACAGGATATAGTATCATAAAATGAAAAAAGTCAAGGGGGAAAAAAGTCCATTTATCTGAGGGCCTGGCAATAGGGAGCATGAATATATAAATAGATTTGTCTTTTTTCTTTTTTAATTTTTTTTTATAAAACCATAGCTGTGTACATTAATGCACTCATGGGGTACAATGTGCTGGTTTCATACACAATCTGAAATATTTTCATCAAACTGGTTAACATAGCATTCATGGCATTTTCTTAGTTATTGTGTTAAGACCTCTATATTCTGCATTCAGTAAGTTTCACGTGTACCCTTCTAAGATGCACCATAGGTGTGGTCCCACCAATTACCCTCCGTCCCCCCATCCTCACCCCTCCCCTCCCTTACCCCTTTCCCCAAATTCTTGTGTTATAACTGGGTTATAGCCTTCATATGAAAGCTATAAATAAGTTTCATAGTGGGGCTGAATACATTGAATACTTTTTCTTCCATTCCTGAGATACTCTGCTAAGAATATGCCTTTTTTCTTTTTAATGCAAGAACAAATGAAAATCTAAAAACAAACTATAATAGAACCTCCATAGTGGACTATCTCCCTACATTGACCACCTCAAGTTGATCTAATTTTCATAGATCAGACATGCACCACATGTATGTATCAATACAGTAGGCCTAGTTCCTGATATTGACCAGTCTATAATAGTTCCTTAGGTGGATGGAGAAGTAACAAGGTAAAAGGAAGGGACAGAAGCTAGATTTTTATGAGTCCATTTGTTTTGTAGATTTGGCTTTGAAACAATATAAATATTTTGTGTCACATAAAAAATTTATTTTTAAAAGGCACTTTATGTAATTATAAAACAAAATTATTTTTAAAAGCCAACCACAAGAGAGTAAAAAAAAAGTTTAAAACTAAAGTATGTATTGAATTGGTGACACAACCATATAGAAAAACTATTCCTCATGGATTAATAAACTGTGGTACATGTATACCATGGAATATTATGCAGCCTTAAAGAAAGATGGTGACTTTTCCTTTTTCATATTTACATGGATGGAGCTGGAACATGTTCTCCCTAGCAAAGTATCTCTAGAATGGAAGAAAAAGTATCCAATGTATACACCCCTAATATGAGGCAAATTCTTTACCTTTCAAGTGAAGGCTACAACCCATTTATTGCACAGGAAGATGGGGAAAAGGGAGAAGGAGGGAAGGGGAGGGAGATGGTGGGGGGAGATAGGACAAAGGGTGAGATCACATGTGTGGTACATATTTGAAGGGTCAGGAGAAAACTTCTAAATATGGATCAAAAATGTTTTCACATAGTAAATGAGAAAATCTCATGAATGTTATGTCAATCAGGTTGATGCAAGTATCTCGGATTGCATGTGAAGCCCGCACACTGTGCCCCATGATTGAACTAATGTACACAGCTATGATTCAATAAAAAAAAATTACTGTTTACATTGGTGCAATCATGGGGCACGATGTGCTGACTTCATATACAATCTGAAATATTTTCATTGAACTATTTAACATAGCCTTCATGGCCTTTTAATCACTATGTGAAGACACTTATATTCTGCATTTAGTAATTTTCACTTGTACCCTAAGATGCATCGTAAATATGATCCCACCAATCACCCTCCCTCCACCCATCCTCCCCCACCCCCCCTCCCTTGCCCCTTTCCCCATTTCTTGTGCTATAACTGGGTTTTAGCCTTCATATGAAAGCTATAGATTAGCTTCATAGTAGGGCTGAGTACATTGGATACTTTTTCTTCCATTCTTGAGATGCTTTGCTAAGAAGAAT